>VDFB02301025.1:29518-57260 GCA_007258455.2 Sequoia sempervirens
AGCCACTTTATGGTGTTTTAACATCACCAATCAACTAAGTCGCATCTTGCAATCGGTCATTGAGAATTTCCACACCTTTAGCGTGTTTACCCCTTTTATTTGCACCAAGAATTTGAGCTACAAGGTCATCTTCCATAAACCTTGCTAGTCTCTTGGTTTTAGACAAAATTTCCTCACTTAACTCATTTTGAAGGATTTTAGGCTACATAGGGTTTTATATATAGAAATTTTAGAAACTTATATGATTTTACAATTATTCAACCGCTTCTAAGGTTTTACAATTACCTTTCACAAAACCTATGGTTTAACAATTTCCTTAAAAAAATTAGACCAAAAACCATACTAACCCAAAATTACCCTAGAAAAATACTTACAACCCTTTTGCTTTACAATTTCTAGACAGATAGAATTGGTGCAATTGGAAACCCTAGCTTTTCTTCACTTGAATTGGCTTGTGGAGAGCTCCATTCACTAGAAAACTTGAATGCAATCATGATTATGGAAAAAAACCCAAGCAATTCAATGCTTTATTGTCTTAGAAAAGTAGCATATATGTCGTTAATGATCCATGGGGGCTTGCACATATGAAGCAATTCATCCGCCAACTAGTCATTTGAGTTTGAATTTGGATCGTCGATCAGATCGCATCAATGGCTATCACATACTCCTTTCACATCACAATTCCTATTTGAATGTTCTTTTATGAAATCATGATGTGAAGGACCAATGCGTTGCATTATGGAAATGACATGCACCCTCAACTTTCTTTGGAACTTGATCACATTTTTGTTGCGCACTCAGAGGCAAATATTGCAATGCATTAGGGGAGAGGGCCCAGTAGTCGTGCGGGGTTCAATAGTCGCGCACCCAATCGTAATTATAGTACCTAATAGTCGTTTATATAATGTCCAATATTTGTGATTTGACTACCCATAATTAAACAAAATGTATGCTTTTGATCTAAAAAGCAACCAATCATGTGATACCACATCAACGCTCAGCTACTCATGATGTAATGCACGAGAATTGGTCTCACTATTTTTTGGGGCCTTTTTGGACATCTTGACAAAAACACATGTTGATGTGGCATCATATTTGATGATGTGGCCCTGAAACCTTAGTTATAAGTAGAGAACTTGCCAAGTAAGCTGCTGTAAAAAATTGGGAGTGATTTGAAATTTCGACGTAGGATAATTAGAAGCGCGAAGTTAAGGTGCACGAATTATTGGGCCCCTCTCCCTAGCTCAATGCATGCAACGCAAACAATCACCACCCATCTTGAGTGACATCACCTCTATTTTTCCTTTGCCTTAGCGCATAACACAATTCTACACTTCAGGCTCCATGAGAAGAAATTACACTATAAAGAGTCATGCGATGAAGCAAAGAGCCAACACATATCTAGGAATATACTCTTTTGATACTCTTCACTTGACTTTATAGTGCCTAGCACAATTTACATTTGCATTGAGTTCTTGAAACTATGATGTGAAGAGCTTGTGTACTCCAACAGGATGCAACCACACGTTTTAATCTTAGTCGTTCATCACTCTGTGTAGTTTCCATTCTGTGTTGAGGACTGGGAATCGCAATGTATTAAGTCTTTGTGATGAAATATTTAGCTGACATATATCCCAAAATATTCCTCTGATATGCTTCCTGTAATGCTTTATATAACCCAACGTAATTACCATTTGCGCTCTCAACTGAAAATTGTGATGCAAAGAACATATAGAACATGTAATAGGGTGGCACCACGTGTCACGATCTCAATGGCCTTTCTATTTGTGCATTTTCATTTTGTGCTATGTGTTTGAAAACGTGATGCATTAGGGGAGAGGACCCAGTAGTTGTGCACCCTAACTTTGTGCTTCTAATTATCTTACATGGAAATTTCAAATCACTCTCAAATTTTTATAGCAACTTACTTTGCAAGTCTCCTACTTATAACTAAGGTTTCAAGGCCATATCATCAAATATGATGCCACACCAGCATGCTTTTTGTGAAGGTGACCAAAAAGGCCAAAAAAAAGTGAGACCAATACTTGTGCATCAGAGAATGCTTTATTGAGCACTGATGTGGAATCACATGATTGGTTGCTTTTCATATCAAAGGAATAAATTTTGTTTAATTATGGGTAGTCATCATCAACACTAACAACTTTAAAGTCATAACTATTGGTCCAATATCGATAAAAATATTGGACATTATATAAACAACTACTATCACAACTATTGTAACATGCTCAGGTACTGGGTTCTCTCCCCTAGCTCCATGCGATGCAATGCCTTAATGACACCTATCTCCTCCTTCCTTACCTATGCCTAGCGCATTTTAGCAATGCACTATCCTCATGAGATTGTGATGCACTAGATGAATGTGATGCACTAGATGAATGTGATGCAATTTGCTACCAACATGTGTCCTTCGGGCCAAAAGGTTAATAACTCATCACACAACGTAGTTTAGCAATGCGCTTTGAAGATGAAATGAGATGTATTAGCGAAGTGTGATGCAATGGGAGGCTTCCACATGCCTCAAGTGGAGCGGGCCTATGGAACTTAAGTGAGAGAATTAGCATGTGTGCTAAAAGTAGTTTTTAAATTGGGACACATCTAGGTAACATGAAGAACATAAGGTTAACAAAGACATGCGAATATTGTAGACTTTCGCATAAAATATTTCAAAGATATATGAAATATTTTTCATCAAGGGTTAAGGAAATGGATAAATTGGTAACACAAGGTCGAGGGGGCCAGTCAACAAATGGTTTTAAAGACATAAGTTGTAACTTAAGAAACTAGTGGCCTGCTATAAGAAGTCAATGAAATTTTAGAACAAAAGTGCTACAAGCCCATGAATAATAGGGCTTTTAAACGGTTTAATAGTATAAAAGAAACCCAGACACAATGTTTGTTCTACATTTGAAAACTCAGAAAAAGGGGAACTAAATCAGAAACACTAGAAATTTTTCAAAGTCCTATCAATGTGAACACGAGCAATAGGGAGTTAATTTTTAAGATAAAAAATCTTTATCACAAAGAACCCTAAAAATCTTCAACAAGACATGAATCAATTGCTAATATTTGATATGTCATTTTACCATCATTAATTGTTAAACTAAACATCATATTTCATAATTTTAATTTCTATATTTACTAAGTTGAGAAGTATTCTACTATGACATCAAATAATCTCTTGTCATTATTATGTACATAAAACCAAAACACAAACAACACATATTTTAAAAATTATAATTTAAATAGAAATACATATCTACTACATTTTTAAATAAAAATAAAATAAAAATTATTAAAACAATTTTTTAAATAAAATAAATAAAATAACTTTTAAATAAATAATATAAAGTTCTCAATTTAACTCAGTAAACTTTTTTCTATAAAAAATTGGAATGTCGAGTAATGTGACGAACTCACAAACACGTCATCGTCTATCAAATTAATGGAGAAGAGGAGTCGTCGTTGTTTGAATGAAAGAAAGTAGAGCCCGTTTTTCACATAATTTATTCCTGTACTGGTCAAATGTGGACGACATTGATTTTGTTTACGACAAGTCTTGTGGCACATAATTGACCACGATTTTCAAACTCCAATGAAAACTTTGGAGTGGCAAATCGAACTGAAACTTCCTGTGAAAAGAACGTGAAATGACTACATACAATATCTTGCATTCCCACAACAATGGCGCTTTAAATCTTCGCTTATGTGCCAACGTAGGGACTGACGTTTGCATGCATTGACAGGCCTTGCCGATTTAAGACTCCACACTACACATACGCCTTATAAATTTCAATTCCTTCTCACCCAATTTCGCATCCTTTTCGTTCCCTGCATTTTAGACTTCGCTTCTACGGGCAGCATGTCTTCATCGAGTAACCAAGTCCAATGGACACAAGAAACTAAGCAGAGCTCAGTGCCGCTTTTAACGCCCTACCAAATGGGTTCTTTCAATTTGGCTCACAGGTATCTCTCACCATGCAGTTTTACTTAGGATGCACCAACAAGATTGGATTTGTTTCCCTAACAAAACCCCCTTTTATTTTCTTTTGCAGAGTGGTTTTGGCTCCTCTACACAGGCAAAGATCCTACAATAACATTCCTCAACCGCATGCAATTTTGTACTACTCTCAGAGAGCAACCCGCGGGGGCCTGTTGATCGCAGAGGCAACAGGCGTTTCTGATACTGCTCTAGGGTGGGTCAGGACTCGATTAACTTTCATTTGAATTTTTTCTTATTCCAATTTTTTTAAAATTTACTGATCTGAAATTCTCTTCACATAGCAGGTATGCAGATGGGCCAGGAATATGGACACAGGAGCAGGTTGAAGCCTGGAAGCCTATTGTCAAGGCTGTGCATGACAAGGGGGGCATTTTTTTCTGTCAACTTTGGCATTGTGGAAGATATTCTCACGTCGGTCAGTATTTCCCCTGTTTTTCTCAATCTGGTTGGTTGACCTGTAAAACATCATTATATGTATACGTATTGGGTGCATTGAAATGCAGATTATCAGCCTAATCGCCAATCTCCAGTTTCGTCTACAAGCAAACCACTGTCTGGAAAGATCGGTTTACCGAATCGGAAGGATGTGGCAGACTTCTCTCCTCCCCGGCCTTTGAAAACAGAGGAAATTCCCAATATTATTGCAGATTTTCGAAATGCTGCCAGAAATGCTATCGATGCAGGTATGTTTTTATTTTTATTTGTAGTTATCGTGATTTGAACAAGAGAATGTTCCTTTTTCGCTATAATTAGTACTTTTTTCAACAGGGTTCGACGGTGTTGAAATCCATGGGGCTCATGGGTACCTTCTCGACCAGTTCATGAAAGACAGCGTGAACGATCGAACGGATCGGTATGGTGGAATATTGGAGAATCGTTGCAGATTTACTCTTGAAGTTGTGGAAGCATTAGTCGATGAAATAGGACGAGAACATGTGGGAATTCGGCTTTCTCCCTTTTCAGCTCATTTTGAAGCGTATGACTCAAATCCGGAGCCGCTGGGGGTTTACATGGCGGAGGCTCTGAACAAATACAACATTTTATATGCACATTTAGTTGAGCCCAGGGTTGTTAATTCGCAGACGACGATAGCGAGCGAAAAGAGCCTTATTCCCATCCGGAAAGCATTCAAGAGTACCTTTTTTGCTGCAGGGGGTTATGATCGGGATGATGGGAACAAAGCTATTTCCAGTGGCAAAGCAGATTTAGTGGTTTATGGGCGACTGTTTTTGGCAAATCCAGATTTGCCGAAAAGATTTGAGTTGAATGCGCCCCTCAACAAATACAACAGAGAAACATTTTATACTTCCGATCCTGTTGTTGGATACACAGATTATCCATTCCTCGAATCTTGAACGTGGTTTTTTCTTAGAAAACTGATGTTTACATTTCCTAATAAAACCATCATAGTGATTTGGTGGTAGTATTAAAATATTTAGTTTGTTTCATCTTAATGTTGGAAATTAGTTTCTTGGAGAGTGGTTTTGGAGAAGTTATACTAGAATGCACTCCTTTATTAGCCTTTGCATAATAAATTGTAAACCTTTAATAATTTAATGTTATAATTATTATTTGACATTATTATTATAGCCATCCTTGAGCTTGACACAAGTTTTACTTGTTTGACATCACACATCAAATAGAAAATACTTCAGTAGCCCTTTTCTAAGCAACTCATCCAGTTGCAAATTATCAATGTTTTGGAGAGCATCTACATCTAATAGAGAAAAATAGAAGCTAGAACTTTCTAAAACTTCATTTCCGCTTCCATGGCTGCTAGTAGCATTTCTAGCATCATTTGGCACAATCGACATCACAAAATATTGTAAATTTTCTACTCTAATTTGTTTTTAAGAAAATAAAATTCCACACTTTCTATTCACGTTCTTTATGCTTAGCCAAAACACATCTACCCCATGTCATATGAGTTGCTTGCAATTGGTATGGAACTATGCTTGTATACTTGAAAATCAAATTGCATAAATCTCCAAACTATAACCAACCAAACTACTCCATTTCCCCTTTTATGCACCTATGAAAAATAAAACAACAATATATCACATACCAACAATTTTCAAAGCATTTGAATCACCACCTTTGCCTATTCTCATAGCAGTTGAAGAGATGATTTTTTTTGAATTAAG
Source organism: Sequoia sempervirens (assembly GCA_007258455.2). Taxonomy (NCBI): domain Eukaryota; kingdom Viridiplantae; phylum Streptophyta; class Pinopsida; order Cupressales; family Cupressaceae; genus Sequoia; species Sequoia sempervirens. The sequence goes on from VDFB02301025.1 coordinate 35,684, forward strand.
ATCAAACACCTTATGCATCCTTTCTACCTTATTGAATATCCATGACATCTTCATGCCTTATGCCAATTTCTTATATCTTGTAGACATATGATTTCCATGGTCCACAATGTTAGAGCAAGAAACTTCTGGATTTGATTGTGTGAGTTTTTTTCTCTCTCAACGTTTTGGATCAAACTTCATGATCCAACATCAAGAAAACAAGACAAGAGAATAGAATTGAAAGATAACGAAAAGACTTATACTAAGAATTTCACCTCAGCCACAATTTGGTCTACATGCTCTAATGTCAATGTAGAAACTCTCATCTTTCTAGAAATTAATGTGACCAAATGTACCACAAAACAAGCATATATGGAACAAGGTCCCTCGAGAAAAAGGAAGACAACATTCACTTATACCAGATGCAAGCTGAAAGGAAAGATTCAAGTTCTGCTTCTTTTTTCCTTTGCTAATATAGTCGTTGGCCTAATTTATTATCATACTCATATGCCAAACCTCTTATCGTGGATCTCATTCATTGAGGTGCAACTTCTATGACATTTACGTATCATTAATCACCTTCACTTTGACCACTATGCAATATTCCTTAATGATCAATAAGACTAGAACTCATTTCTTATCTACATGAAGCCCTCTATGCCTTCTTCTACAAAATATCACACTAAAATACAATGCCACTATAAATCACACACCCAACATAACTAGTGGCTCTGATACCATATGTGGAAAGCAAAAAACTCAATATCTTATTTGATGTTCATTACCCCTATTTAAACAAGGAGGATGCAGTTGTAATAGCTATAATAACCAAACCAACCATGCTCTCTAACCAAATCCCTTTTATAACAATGTAATAAAATAATTTTTAGGCTAGCATAAACAAAAAATAATAATTTTGATAAATAGGAAAATAAATTTGTGTTTGGTAAAATATAGCTTTAAAGTTTCACTAGTATCAATTAAAAATTAACAATAAAGAAAACATTCCATAAAAATATAAAAAGCAAGTGCACTATGAGTTATTGATATGATTCCAAGAAATGGAAAGTTTCAATGTAGTAAAATAAAAATGCTGGTTACTATAAAAAATAATAATAATAAAAATTAATCAAAAAAGATATATATTTTTTAATTTGAAAAAATTATAAAGAGAGTCTTTAGACAAAATGAAATAAATCACTAGTTTACATCATATTTAAATTTTTTACGGTTTATTCAATATACTTGACAAAATATGTTGAATTCTCAAAAAATAAATTTTGTGGTCCAATAAGATTACAAAGTGGAATACACTATTGATCTTTCACCCAATATGTTGGTTTTGCCCCACTTAACTTCACAATTGATTTCCCCTTATGAGATTACACCATCTTATCTTTCTATTTGGGTAAAGACTACTCAATCTTAAATTGGTTCGATAACATTTGTTTAATGTAAAAAATTAAGATATTGATATCAAGATAATACATACTTATTCTATAGTTCCTCTTTTTCCTTGATCTTTTGTATTTTATTTCTAAAATTGTAGGATTAGAATTAGACCAGAATTTAAATGTTTTGGCTAGTTCTACAATTGGTTCAAGTTTGTTCCTTGAATCTAGAGTGTTAATTCATTTTGGTTACAAGTCTTTGTCATTATTATTTTACAAGTGAATATGATGAGTAATTGTGATGGAATTAATCTTAGGCCAAGTAGGTTTTCTTTGTAAATATCATTTTCTAATCAAATATTTAATTAAAATAATACTTTGTGTTATATTTTTATTACATTCAATTGCATCTCTTGAATGTAATATTTATCATCAACCTCTAGGTTACCTAAATGTGCCAAAAATTGGTGATATAAACTTTGGGTCCTGAATCAATTTCCTTTCAAGTGGGGATAATTTATTCCACTCATTTTGGTTTATCAAATCATACACCAATTGTTGGATCCAAATCCTAATAAAAACACCAAACCTAGAATCTTAATGAAAAATAAATAAACTCTAAGGAGAAAATCCTAGAGGCATAAGAAAAGTCAAATTCGCCAAAAATTTAAAGCAAAATAATGACCCTTTACAAAAATATCCTAACATAAGTTAATTAAATTATAAGGACAAGAAAATCTACATTAAAATATAGATTTAGGTTGATAAGTAAATTGGGATATATAAATAAAAATTGTAAAGGTGTACTTTTATTTTGAATTTTGATATATGATTGTAATAGAGAGGGTAGAATCATTTATCACAATGTCAAAGTCATGTGATGTGTTAGATAAATTGTTGTAGAACTAAAAACATTAATTATTAAAAGCTCTAGATTTATTTTAGATCATAAAATTGATCAAGGATGAATGTGCATCAAATAATTTATATAGATTCTTAGAAAACACCTTTTTATGCACATAATTGATCTTTTATATTTTATGATTTGGAATTACTTTTCCTAGATATCTAAAATTGTAATAAGTGATTGGTGGTGTTTGTGAATACCCTTGAGAATCTTGCTAGGTCGGGTATATTCTCCCTTTTTAGGCTAATTTAAATTGTTTTAGAATAATGGTCAAAGACATACTAGAAGCAATCGTGCAATGTGTCTAATCATGTGTTATTGTAGATGTCATGCTAATGAAATACATTCAAATGGTATATCTTGATGTGTGCAAGAGGCATTTGATGATTCCCATCTAATCATATAATGGATTAGATCTTGTCATTTTATACAAAACCCTAGAATATAATTTAAAATATTTATGCTCAAGTTGAAACTAAGGGGCAATAACTAGTTGGAAAGGGTCAACATATGCTTTAGTTTTGGAATTTAAATAGAAATTCAAGAACCAAATTTTTCCTCACAAAATCAGTTCATCTTCATTTTTGCACCACATAATCAAATTAACATAGGGAATGTCTAATCTATATATTAAATTTAAAGTATTGGGATGATTGCAGTTAAGGTTGGTGAAGCATTAGTGAATTTACCAATATTTACACAAAATATGTCACATGTATGATAGTGATTGCATAGAGGATCACCTAATCAAAGTGGATCCAAAATGAAGAGGGGAAAGTGCAAGGTACACAATTTTCACAATTATACTTACAAAGTTTCATATATACTATTTTTATTAATATAAAAATGTAATGGTGAAAATTGTATATGCATGCCCCTTTCCTTTACATTTTGGGGTTTCTTTGATCATAATGTCACAAATGCTATATTAGATTACATGTGACATAACTGTGCATCAAAATAGCTCTTGACATTGCATACCCTAATTTCTCAACCATTCATCCCTAGATTTGTATTCTTAATCCCTAACCTTATTTTTCATCACCCTAGATTTGATCAATAGTTGTGAACTTGACCTAGGTCACTTTGATACACATGAATTTGAACCCTTCACTTTTACAATTTAAATTTCAAAAGTTATTAGTTGTCAATCGCTAAAATAGCTATTGTGAGTTGGCATAGCATGTGTTGTGTTGGTTTGTAAGCTAAGTTGTTATATTTGAAGAAATTCAGTTATTCACTTGGAATCAGACTTGGACTTGTTCAACACATCTACATTTTGATTTGTGAGGGTGGATAAAAGAAATTTAGTGTATAGTCAAGTATCACTTCATTTTAGGAATTCTACAAGATTGTTTGATCTTGTTAATCATTTCACTCATATTCATAAAGTATATCCATCCAAGGGTTTGACTAAAGAGAACATGAACCTGTTGTGACCTTTTCACACATCGCCCCATTCAAAATGGGGACCCCTAAAATCTTTGCTCCGTTCTGGTCTTTTGGTTTTGGTTTTTGTCTTTCTCTTTCGTTCTGCTTCTTTTCTGCTTTCTGCTTTCCGGGGACGCTCCCGTCAGCAAGCTTGAACATAAGATTCGACCAAGTCTGAAATTAGGGTTTCACATCTTTTAGGTCACGTTAAGGTCAAAATTGAGTTGGTTTGTCAGCTTTTGAGCCTAACATTGCTATTACCATGTCTTCAGCAAGCAACTCCTAAATTTTCACTAAGTTTTGCCAACTTTCTATTTTTAGTAAGTGTCAGTTTAGGGTTGATTTTCTCAAGATTTTCACATTTGGACAACTTCATTGCATTCTGAGCACTTCAAGTTCACTTTTGACAAATTTTGAGCAAGAACGGACAACCTGCTATTTTTAGCAGTACAACTTCCAGAGCAGATTTCAAGGTCTAGATGTTACATTTTCTGATGCATGTCCGGAGATTCTTTCTGGGTTTTTCGAGACAACCAGCGGTGATGTGACATACAAGTATGATGATGACTTTGACCTCAGCCGGGCGATGTCGGGGTTGCATGCAGAATTTTCCGGCGCTATGTCGGCATATTCTTTAAAGGTTTTCAAGGCTTAAAATAGCGGGTGTAACATGCAAATGGGCCGTTACTTTTCAAGGCACCACTATTTTTAGCTTTGTGTTTGCATGTTGGAGATTTTTACACGGGTTTTGGAACAGAGATTTCTCGGGCGATTATGACATGCAGGGTATCATAAAGCCCATTCGATCACTTTTAAGCCGTTCTCTGTGCAAATTTTCCGCCAGGCGTGGCTGAAACGCCGAGCGCGACTAGCGCCTGGTGAAATGAGGTCAAACGGAGCTCATCTAAGCAGCATGCACAAAATTAGGTTTTCGAGCTTCAGCGCTAAAAATGAGGAATCAGAGGTCGAAACGTCCAAAACTGAGGTATCCATTATGATCAGCATCCTTTTGAGAATCTGCTGGCAAAATTTGAAAGCAAACGGAGCACAGGGAAGTCTCAGAAACAGGCACTTACTATAAATAGTAAGTTACTTCAGAAGCAGCTATAAATGGCGGGTTGGCACCAAATCGGCGGGTCTGGAACAAGCATGTGATGAGTAATCCGTGGCGCGAATTTCAAAGCAAACAGGGTTACAGAGAATGAAGAATCTGATAAGTGCTATTTTTAGCAGGTCAATTAGGGTTTCCTAAAATCAAGGGCGGGACCCGACATTCACGCAGAAACAACATCCAGTCACAATCACCACGCTTCAGGCATCTGGCACATGAAATTTGAACTTTGCGAGCGGTTTCTATTTTAGCGAGGTTGCTAAAATAACTTCAAAATTTCAAACAAGAGCATCGAGACATCAGCGGCCACCAAAGTCGGTCAAAATTCCAGGAGCAAAAGGTGGAAATCGGGCTTTACGGAGTGGGGATCTAGTCAGCAGAAATTCAAAAGAAATTTCTAAAAATAGAAAGTCAGGGCAAATTAGGGTTGACCAAGGAAAATCAACTTAAATTTGGCAAAGGGGACGAAACAAGTCAAATTTGATAATTTTTCAAAACCGGCCAAAACTCGCTACAAGAGGCTGAAGACAGGTGAAATTTTACCAAGGCATTAAAACTGGAAGTAGCTGGGTCCATATGCGCCCAAGGTGGAGTAAGGAAAAGTGAAAAATTTCACTAAGGCATATAAATTGGACGTAGACATGCTAAAATGCGCCTTAAAAGCTTAGAGGTGACTAAATTTTCTAAGTGCCAAAAAATGAAACCTTGGTGGGTCAAATGCGCCCTTAAAGAGAGGATGAATGAGCAAGCGTTGAAACTAGATGAAGACCCTCTCACGTGCGCCTAAATCAACAATTCGATGCTTGACCCCTTAAATGCGCCTATGGCAAAATGAATGTTGTACTAGCTAAATGCGCCCCTCTTTAAAAATTTAAGAATTTTGCCTATGTGTTTTAAATTGAACGTTGACCCCTCCATATGCGCCCAGTGTTGAAAATGGAAGCTAGGTGGGTGATTTGCGCCTATTCAAAGAATGAAAGCTTGGCATGTTATATGCGCCCCTAGTCAAAATGGAGATACACCTTGTTAAATGCGCCTTAGTATGAGGAGGTGGTCATGAAAATTTTGTCTAAGGCGTTGAAACTAAAAATACAACCTATCAAATGCGCCTAAAGAGAAAATTGAAAGAAGGCTATGCCATATGCGCCCTCATGAAACTGGAAGTGTCACCTTTGATATGCGCCCTTGGCAAGAAAGGATTTTGAAGAAAATACTAAGTGTTAGAAATTGAACGTTGACCCTCTCATTTGCGCCCAGTGTCAAAAATGAAAGCTGGTTGGATGATATGCGCCCAGCCCAAGGAAGCAAGGATAAAAACGACTAAGTTGAGAACTCGAAGTCAGAGGTCCCAAATGCGCCCCTCTCTTAAAAACTAAAAGCACCGTGTGCTCAATGCGCCCATGATAAAAGAGGGGGCGAGCAAAGGAAAAAAGCGAAATTGGAAGTTGCTTAGGTGATTTGCGCCCAGAACAAAAAAATGAAAGCTAGCTAGGCCAAATGCGCCTAAGTGACCAAAATGGATGCTACCCATATAAAATGCGCCTATGCCTGGGAAGTGAGTTTAAAATTTTAAGTGCTAAAAATGATCAAGCTGAAACCTCAACCTATCATATGCGCCCTTCTTAAAAAGTGAAAGCTTCAGCCCCCAGATGCGCCTAAGGTGAGGAAGAAGACTCCAAAATTTCATTAAGTTTCGAAACTAAAAGCTCATGGTCTAAAATGCGCCTGGAAGCTGGAGAATTTACAAAATGATTAAGCTGAAACCTCAACATATCATGTGCGCCCAAAGCCAAGGCACAAGTTGGAAGTTGATAGGGATCTTATATGCGCCTGGGATGATGAAACTCGAAGTTGCTTACCTTGTATGCGCCCAAGTTTGAAATAAATTAAAAAGGCGTTCAAAGTCAAGGTTTAAAAAACGATTTAACATTTCAAGCAATAATTTTTGAAAGTATTAAATGGCATCAAGAAAATTTTAAAGGGGCGTTGGAAATAAAGTATAATAAGCGCTTTGATATTAAATTAAATATTTCCCCCTTTCACGATACACATAAAATCACTGATGATTTTCTTAAAAATCAAAGGCGTTTGAATCCTCCAAAGCGAGATGAAATTAAAAAGGCGTTGGAAGTTATACAATTTCTCCAGGCGATAAATTTTTAAATTTGCCCAAGACGGAGAAATTAATTTAATTTAATTAATTAATTATTTTCCTAAGTCAATATTTAAATTCCCCCTTTAATTTTAACCCATGAAATTTTAAAATTTCGGACGATTTAGCAAGAGGAATTTGTTTTGGAAATTAATTACGGACGGAAAATAAAATTATGCCTAGCCAGTTTTGACAATCGATATCGAATATTTAAAATACGTCGAAGAAATAAATTAAACTGGCAATTAAATTAAAATTTTTAATAAATTAAAAGTGCCATTTTAAAATGCAGTTGAAATAACTTCAAATCAATGTAAAAATGATTTTCTCGAAATTACTGGAGGTAACTGGCAGTCGGGGGGGAATTTTAAATTTTAATCGAGGAAAGAATCTCCCCGAATAGCAAATTGTCATAACAACTGCCTGACGACTGGAATATTCCCTTTTAAATTTAGCAAACGCGTCAGTCATTATGAAGGGAATAAAAGGCATCTGCTAAAATTAGCGCCAGCCTTTTGCTATAAAACTCTGAGGATTTTCATTCTCATTTCACAAGATTCGAAGTTGGAATTTATGCTGGCAAGTTGAGTTGTGAGATTTCATTTGAGAGTTGCTGAGAGATTGAAGTTGCTGAAAGTTGATTTCTTGAAGTTGCTGAGATTCGGAGTTGCGAAGTGCTTCGAAGTAAAGTTTGAAGGGTTTAGCATTTTTATTTCTTCACGTTGCTGAGGTATGTACCCGAAGTTGCTGAAACTTTTTATTTTTGCTGAAAGTCGAAATACTTTTGAAATGTTTTCGAAGTTTGAAATGCTGAAATCATTTATGCTGAAGATTGAAATTGTTTGAATTCGAAGTTGTTTGAGCTTTAAATTCTCTGAAATTGCCGAGTGTTAGAATCAAATTGGATTTAAATCGTGAAGCCTTCGAAGTTGCTGTTTTATAATTTTCGAAGTGCTGGTTTTCGATTGCTTTTCGAAGTTGCTGATTTATAACTTTCGAAAAGTTGATTCTAAATTATTGAAACTTGCTGATTTAAACTTGCACGTAAAAAACTCTCGGACTTATTTAAATTCTTCGAAATTGCTGATGTATAACTGTCGAAGAGTTGATTTCAAACTTGGTAATTTGATTTGAAAGCTTGCTGATTTTAAACATTCGGAATTGCTGATTTAAATATTGCTGAGACTTAACCCGTTTTTTTTTCGAAGATTGAGATTGATAGAGTTAATTTCTTGCGAGAAGTTGAATATTTCTTTTGGCTGCGAGTTGTTGAAGGTTGAAGTTTAATTCTTGAAAAGTCGAAGTTGGCTGCTAACGCTACTAACTTATATTTATTTTTGCAGCCAACTCCAACCGCCAGCCGCCTCACGTGATTGTTGTTTTAAAAAGTTGATGGACTAATGTTCGCTTTTTGTTTTGCAGATGGCTGACGCTGCTGGAACTAGCAAGGCTGGAACTAAGGCTGCAAACAACGAAGTTGTCAAAGAGAACGCCTCCAGGCAGGCGATTATCAAGGGCCTAAAGAAGTCCTTCATCCCAGATTCAAAGATCATCTCAAAGTATGGCAATTTGACGGACACCAACCTCGGGTCCTTCAACCTCGAGACATTCATACGCCGAATGTACGGGCAAGGTGGCAACCTTCCAACAGATGCATCACGTAACATCGTCAAGAGCGGATTGTACAATGCAGCAGGCTTCCAACCGGCAGTCCGTTGTCCCGAGTTGATCCTTGAGTGTGCCAACTTCTACAATTCTGAGGATCGAACTATCACCTCTCCGGACGGTATGATCATGGCTAATTTCGCTCCAGATGCAATTGGCGAGGCGTTTGGAATACTTGCTACGGACAATATGTTGTATAAGTCCAAGGCCAAGGCAGATAAGATGTACGCCACCACCTTTGAAAAGTGCATGAAAAGGATAAACACCTCATGGATGCGCAAGCCAAAGCCACCTGCTGCCAGGCTACCGAAACAGATAATCTCGGAGGAGCTAAAGCAAGAGTACTGCGACATCATTATGCTTCTCAGCAGAGTCAATGGCAGCCCACAGTCATTCATATTCGAGCCATGGATGTTCTTTTACATCAGTGTAGTGCTCGAGGGGAACGAGCAAGTAAACTGGGCGAAGATGATAAGTGATAACATCGATGAGCAGTTCCGGAGCCTCAGAAGAACAAAAACATTTTATATGAGCTCATATGTCATTTACATGTTGGCTCGAATGACCAAGTACAGAGGATTGGCGTACCAGGAGCCAATTGGCTGCGGCTACAATCAGTTCAAGATTCACCAGTCATGCAGACAGTTACATCTTACTCACACTGGTGACTTTCAAAGAGTGAATGACGCTTTTACCATGTACATCACAAGGACCCTTCAGCAAAGGCTACAACAGAGGTTATCCGAGGAAGCTCAGATGCTGGTAGAAGAATATGGGTGTTGGTTCGTCCAATTCCCAAAGTTTACCTATTTGAGGCTGCCAGGGTACGATTCACATGTCTACAAACTACCTAGGTATCCAACTAACAGAATGGTATTGCTTGAGTTGTCCAGGCAATTGGTGGCCTATGACAAGATCATTAGAAGAAAGAAGAAGGGAGGCTTACACTTTCCCATTGTGTTGGGAAATTCACTCGAAGAATGCCCTACCTTACAAGCAGCCAAAGAGGCCGAGGATGAGCTGAAATTCTACAAGTTAACCCTTTATACCAGCCGACAGAGTTTCGATCCTAGGGGAATGATTGGAACGGTTCAAGGAGAAGAATACAAACACAAGGCCCACCTGGAAGACTTTTGGGCAAATGCTGGGAGCGAGGACGAAATTAGGAAAAGGATGTTTTCAAGGCTGCCTCTAAAGCTAATCAGGGAGTGTGAGGTGATTAAGGTGCCAGATCAACTTGAGGAGGATACTAGGGTCACCCATCCAGATTATGAAACGGTAAAGAATGCTCCGATGCCACCAATAGATTGGGCCGAACCAGAGATTGTGGATCTAGACACTCTGTCTATCCCGGTCATGACATTCACTAGAGCATGGGTGGATGAGTGTGTTAATAGATTAAGGAGAAGGTCAGTCACCCTCACATATGACCTCATGGGTGATAGAAGGCCGCCGGTGGTAGCAAAGAGGAAGAAGCAACTCACACGAGGTCCAGAATCAAAAAGGAGGGAGCCCGTTCAGCCAGAGCCGCAGGGGTCAGAGGATACAGCGTCCACTCAGCTGGTCTCTCATTCTTCCAGTAGGCGTGAAGTTTCATTGTTTGCTAGTCAGAGAGCTCCGAGAAATGAGGAGCCGGAAGTTGGAGAAGTCAACCAGCCAATACCAAAAGAAATAGATACTCAGAGCGTCAATGATCCTGAAGCTGCCAGTAAGCGGGATGAAGGGGAAGAATCAGACATGGAAACCCACTTTGACTTTTCCTTCGGAGAAGAAGATGCCGGGACTCATGAGGGGAGTGATCAAGAGGTCGAGATAATTGAGCCTCCAGCAAATACTGCTCGAGAAGAAGTTCGAGAAGTGGAAGCAACGAAGGAGCAGCCCCTGATTATTTATGATATTCAACGAAATTGGCTTTCACAGGCAATCAGGAGGGACCAAGATGATGACGCCGACCTAGCACTTGAAATGGAAGAACTCTTAAACAGAACAAGCAAGTCGCCTAAGCGGAAGAGGGCAAGGAAATATACGAGGATGGAAACCAATGAGGCCGGTTCTCGCAGCCTTCATATCGCTGCCCCAAGGGAGGATCATGACTTGAGTGATGCAATGCCGGAGAAGTACACAATCACCACAGTCGAATTGGGACGTCCTTCTGGAGCACAGGTGGTGGAAGAAGCTGAAAGTTCGTTTCAAGCATTGAAAGATAGGCTGGTGAAGAAGGAAGGAAAGTATAAGAGGTTGAAGAAAGAGCACAAGGCGTTGGTTGAGTATGTGCAAAATCTCGCACATCCTGTTGCTCAAGGTAATCCAGCGGCAGAGCTTCCATCAGAGTTGCCACGTGAGCCGATCAGCGGCCTTGAAGAAGTGAAGAGGGCTGTACGAGAAGGAGATAAGTGGGTAAATGGTGTCCGGACTGAGGCTGAAAAGTTTATGGCGGATCTTGCCTCAGCATTTCAAAATGCCTCCGGTATTCTTTCACGCTTGGATGATGTTGAGCAAGCTTGGGGAGATACCCACATCTTTCAAGACAAAACTATCCCACGTCTTGCTGTTTTGATGCGTGTTCCCACGCAAACTCTGGTGAATGAAGGGTAATTCAAGCGGGTGATAGGTATGATTTCCGTGGGTGGCATTCAGCAGCGTTCACTGGGAAGAGTTTCTTTGACACTGCAGCAATGGAGTCCTCCAGGATCAGAAAGGCTATGAGGAATATTCGTGAGAGTATTCTCAACACTTTGGAGTCAGTATTCGCAAGAAGACTAATGAGGAGGTAGATGCAGAAGGACTAAGGGCAAGATTGCAGCCATTCTTTTCGAGATGAGGACATTTTCCCAGTTGGATTTTGAAAACATCTCCACGTTTTCAACAATCATTCAGAGCACGCAAGATTCTATGGAGACTTGGGAAAAATCTTGTGAGAAGCACGAGCAAATGGTAGCCATCTTGGAGTATCAGCTGAATCTCACTCCATCAATTTCTGAAGAAGAGGTCGACGCAGTGCTGGCGCGATTCATAGCGTACGCGGTCAGAGAGAAGAGCAAAGGAATCCGGGTCATGGACGAGAATCTTCTAGAAGGTTAGTGGGCATTAATTGCTCATACTGGTCAAAGGAGGAATCTGCTATTTTTAGGAGCATTTATGACGCCACTCCTCCACCTTCTGGCAGTTTTTAGGGCAAACTCGTCTAGGGCTGAGGTGGCTCGATCTGAGCCCTCCATTGTAATTTGATCTGGGCCGTCGGTTCAAACAGGCCAGCTATATAAGGGGGAGTCCCCCTCATTTGTACTCTAGTAGTCATAGAATCAGAGAGTAGAGAGCTATTGTTGAAGCAGAATAGAGAGTAGAAGCTTTTAAGTTAGAGTAGTTTCTCATTTGCATTGTTGAAGAAGAAGGGGAATTCTCCCTTTGAGAATTTTGTAAGAGATTGTCACAAAAGGCTATTCTTAATAAAGCATTTCATTGATGGTGAATTCAAACTTTGTTTGGAATAGTTCGTGAGGTTTCTTTTTCCTTTGGCTTCAATTAGGACTTAATCTCATGCTAGTATTTAGACATGGATGTTTATGCTTGACATAAGTGAATTTCTTTTATCCATACCACTAACGTTCTTACTGATGGTAAGCTCGTCTTGCGTGGTCAACTGGAACATTTTGCACTTAACTTCGATCGAAATTCATGTGTAGTTATGCATCGTGTGATGGTAATTGCATCATTGGATTGTGATTTGAACATCATTTTCACCCTTTGAAGATTGCACTTGCTTTGTTGAAGCTGTCCTAAGGGAGGCTAGGCAAGGTTTGTTCGAAGTTCATTCAAGTTAAGCATAACATTCATTTGCATTTAGATTAAAACTTAAAATTTTAGAAATCTCTGCAACCATTCAATTCCGCATAATCTTGGTTAATTTTAGGAAACTTGCATTGTAAAGCCAAATCATTCGCGCAAAAATCCCCTTCAAAAGCACATATTGGTCGTTACTACACGCATTTGAACAACTACGTAAGTCCCCTCGTGAGTACACAGCATACACACATCAACCAAACTGAGCCTATTCGCATTTAAAGAACCTTGGAGTTGAAGGCGTGATCTCACTCGCAATCTTAGCACGCTGAATACTTTGTTCAAGAGAGAATAGGGTATCCATTTGGAAACTTTGTTCTACCTGGTTGGTGAGGTCACAAAAATCACATCAATAACCTTGCAATCCAATGGAGTCCCCAAATGTATCTATAAACACTGTATGCCATTACAAATGCTCATATATCAAAATCAAGGTGAGAAAATTAAATCAAGTTAGATTTTGTCATATTGAACCCAAGCACATCAAAACAAGTTCATACAAAAATATTAGCTTTACATTTGTGAAGGTTACATTTGTAGGCCCACATGTGCATGAGAGCGATAAGGAGTTAATTTTCAAGATTAGAGATTTTCATCTCAAAGAACCCTAAAAATCTAGAACCAAGATGAATCCATTGTTAATTATTTAACACTACATTGCCCCATCATCTTTATGCTTAGCCAAAACACATCTACCACATATCACATGAGTTTCTTGCGATTGATATGGAACTATACTTGTATGCTTGAAAATCTAATTGCATAAATCTCCAAACTATAACCAACTAAATTACTCCATTTCCAATAAAACAACAATATATCACATATCAACAATTTTCAAAGCATTTGAATCACCACTTTTGCCTATTCTCATAGCAGTTGAAGAGATGAAAACTTTTGAATCGAGATCAAACACCTTATGCATCCTTTCTACCTTACTAAATCTCCATGACATCTTCACGCATTATGCCAATTGCTTATATCTTGTTGAAAGATAATGAAAGACTTACACTGAGAATTTTGCCTCGGCCACAATTTGGTCTACATGCTCCAGTGTCAATGTAGAAACTCTTATCTTTCTAGACATTACTGTGACCAAATTTACCACAAAACAAGGACATATCAAACAAGGGCCCTTGAGAAAATGGAAACAACATTCACTTATACCAGATGCAAGCTGAAAGGAAAGATTCAAGTTGAGCGTCGCCTCTGCTTTTTATTCCTTTGCTAAGATAGTCGTTGGCTTGATTTATTATCATACTCATATGCCAAACGTCTTATCGTGGATCTCATTCATTGAGGCGCAACTTCTGCGATATTTCTGTATCATTAATCACCTTCACTCTGGCCGCCATGCAATATTCCTCGGTGATCAATAAGACTAGAACTCATTTCTTATTCACAGGAAGCCCTCTATGCCTTTTCTAGAAAGTATCACACTAAAACACAATGCCACTATAAATCACACACCCAACATAACTAGTGGCTCTGATACCATATGTAGAAAGCAGAAAATTCAATATCTTATTTGATGTTCATTACCATATTTAAACAAGAGCTACAGGACAGCGAAGTTCCTGCCAAAGACTAGTAGAACAGTTTTGGTAATAATTGTTTTGCAAAACCAATTTGAAATAAAAATCGGGTTCAAATGGGACAAAAAGCCTCAGCAAAATGCTGATGTGGGTATGTAGACTAGGTGTTATATGAAGAAAATCTGACTCAGATCAAAGCAGACTGCTTTCAAGCATGTCAACTTGTACTATGGATTATAAATAGAACATTGATAAGAAGAAAGAGTTTATCTAAAGGTCAATGAAATGAAAACACCTTGGAACATGAATTATGAAGTGATACAACTTTCTTATTAAATCTACATGATATAATGCGAAATTAAATATAAAAGGCATGGCTATGCAGGGCTCCTAATCTGTCATAGGCAAGGAATATGCTAGCAAAGATCATCGAATTTAGCTTTACAATTGCCAACTGCATGTGTTTGAAAGTTTCTAAATCCTTCTTAGCAAATCCTATTTGTGTATGCCCTACAATCTTGACAATCCATGTGAGCGTGTTTTTATAAGTGATTTTATCAAAATTTGAAAAATTAATTCAATAAATCAACCACTCTGGTAGTAAAGATTACCAAACTTTGAAAAAAAAACGAAACCAACCATTCTTTATGTGCATGCAATCATATTGCAAAAAATATTATGATCCCAACAGAAAAAACCTTATGGGAAGCAAATATAACACAATATGTAATTCCACAAGCAGTACCACCACAAAATAATTGTGTTCTAAACACATGAAAGTGCATAGAAATTGAGTGCAAATGTAATGATGCATCATTTAACTAATTATCAGATCCAACTATAAAGAATTGTGCATTTATAAAGAATTGTTTCTTGCTCTCATAAAATGCAATTCTATTCCATAGTACCTCTCCGCATTTTTGTCAGTTTATACTTTATATTTATGTTTGCAACTCGACTAGTTACTAAAAAACTTTCACAGAGGTTTTATTACTTGAGAAGCTACTCAATAGTTCAAAGAGCCCAAAATGAATTAACATGAACCAATCAAAAGAATATTGAAATCTAAATTTTAACACTTTGGCAATGATTTTAAATCAAATGTGCCACTAGCTGGTCTTAAATGACTATGTATTCTTCAAAGTTTTGATGAGTCAATGGCTGCAAATGGCCTCCATTGATAGAATCTTCATAGGATCATCACATGGTTTTCCAAATACTACTTTTGAAATAGGGATGGAACATTTCTCATAGCGAACACATACCTGCAAAACAATAACATTACTATTTAGGTTTCTTGCTCTCCTTTCTGTATGTTGTATATATTTCTATCAAATCAAATAAAACAAGATATGCAAACCAATGGCATACGATGTATATCATTAATTGTATACCAAAGAAAACTTTAAATGTAAACCAATAATATTTGCAAATATGTCCCCTCCTTTTCAAAACATGATATATATAATGTTACTGTCAAACCTTATAAAAAATGAGACGCAGATGTTCCATAAGATCCTTGTGGGTTTCCAAAGCTTGCAAACTTTATGGCTGATATATGCTGCCTCGAAGAAGATTGTAAGTTAACTAGTGAGAACATTTGATTCTAGTCTAATGTATTGAGGTCATGTATCTGACCCCATTGAGGCAAAGGTTTCACCCACCCTATTGATTCAGTCGTACCGGCGGAGGCAATGGCTTCAGAGGTAGTGGAGAAATTTGACAGATCCTTATGCAAGCTGCCTGGCAGCGCTACTTAACAATTAATTTCCACATTGTTATTTGTGATTGATATACATCTATTACTAAGAGTATTTTGATATTTTTGGCTTTGTGCACAATTACGTGTTCTTGTTTGTGTTAGCCAAGACTCCAAGTCTAGTTGTCAGTCTGTTACATTTGGGGTCTCTGTAAGTCAAAGGTGCAGACCAACCACAATTATAAATAGCAATATTAGAGCAAACATATGCCAAAAGGGAGGTATTCATGTCAAGAGTTACGTAACAACATATTACATGATGGATTTTGGTAACAGTGTAGCGCAGGTGTGGGCCGTGTGGCAGTGACTTGAATAGTGACAAGGTAGGAGCGACATCCATGAGATTTATCAACTTACAAGTAAGATAGAGTTAAGAGATGAGATCTAACAATGAGAATCACAATCATGCATAGAGGAAAATTAAAAAAGGTAAAGTTAGTCTCTTAGGTCATTTCCAGGGTAGACACCAAAGTGTATGAGACTCCGCTTGTAGAAGCCTACAAGATGATTCTTTTTCCATTTACCTTGTATACTGTTCAAACTAAACCTAAATACCGTAGCACCCTCTAGATTGGAACCTATGAATCCTCTATGGAGTACACAAGGCTTCACCATTAGGGCCACTCAAGCTTCACAGTATAATGATAATCAAATTGACAGTAAGGAAACACTATAGGCAATGATTCATCCAAGACAGTAATGAAAAGGATAGACACTGCCATATCTGGCAATATCAATCCCTGCCTAGAGATCTTATGTGCGAGAAATTAAACTTCATCTTTTCATTGGAGAATATATTCATCATTTCCATGTAACCAAAAATTTAAAGCAACTTCATTAGGGGAATTTGAGCTTAGATTTGTAGAACTTGGGGAAATGAATTTAATGTATTCGACGATGTTATACAACAACAAAATTACATAGAGTTTGAGAGATGTGAGAAATTCTAACGGTGTAAACTCTCAAAAGTAAAAGTACCCCTTGCCATTGCATTTTAGCCCTTAGTTTTCCAACTTGGTCTTGAATCTTGCTAATGCAAAAAAAATTCTCCCTTTTGAGAGATTATGAATCATGATTTCTAGTGTGTTTTTGGTCATGGACTTGCCATTTTGAGTTGACTCTTCCTTTTCCTTTTTGTGCTAATTGATATTGTGTTGTAGCATATGAGTTCATGCAGGAGATGAAATAGAGGAGAGATTTGAGCTAGTTAACCATGAGGTGAGTGTTAGCAAACTGTTGGTGCATGACTATTCTCCCTTTTGAGAGATTATGAATCATGATTTCTAGTGTGTTTTTGGTCATGGACTTGTCATTTTGAGTTGACTCTTCCTTTTCCTTTTTGTGCTAATTGATATTGTGTTGTAGCATATGAGTTCATGCAGGAGATGAAATAGAGGAGAGATTTGAGCTAGTTAACCATGAGGTGAGTGTTAGAAAACTGTTGGTGCATGACTATGTTGCCAGTTCAGGTTTGGGTATATATATAAAGAAAGAATAGAGGAAAAATCTGAGCTAGCTAACTGTGAGGTAAGTGTTGGTAAACTGTTGGTGCACAACTATGTTACCAGTTCAGGTTTGGTAAACTGTTGGTGAGCTATATAATATATATAATTTTCACAAAATGAATTGATAATGCAATGTCACTTGTCAGGAAATAATTGTTAAAGATAAGTCAAAATGTTTTGTACAGACATATTAAAGATTCAAAACACAAATGCATCCTTTTATTACAACAGCAGCCTCCCTAACACTGTAAATTAGTTAGTGTGTTGATGTAGATCTCAGCATTGGAAAGCTACAAATACAAAGTAATCTGGATTATGTAGCCATAAAACTAAACCAGCACATTCAAGACTAACTCTCTAAAGAATAGTGGAGTTATGCAAGAATCTGCAACATGCTGCACTAACAGAGAACTTCTAGGGGTAATACAATTCGAAATAATAGAGCTAAAAAAAAAGGCTTTGGATTCTTTATTAGCTTTGATGCAAAAAGATGAAAAAAATGTCTATAGGCATAGTTTGGCATTTTATTCTGAAGGCTAGAATTTAACTGCGAAAAAAAGAAAACATCTTCCTCCATTCACATATCAACCAAAAAATTGTTAGACTTGAAAATTGGTACTATAGTTGGGTTATCAAGAGTTTATTTCTTCAAACCAGATTTATTGGCCCTTTTGTGTTAATATGAATGAACATTTGGAAACAAAACTACACATGTAGAGAATTCAAATATGTGTAACAATAGAGAACGGGGCACTTTCAAGAATTAGCAAGCACTTAAATTTGAAACAAGTGACTGTAAAGTTTGTAGAGATTTAGTAATTGTGAAAGTCAAGGCTTTGATTCCCTAAATACCAACAATCAGTAAGAAAACAGTTTGAATGGTATGGACATGGAATCCAAGGGATATAATAGTGGTAAAATATGTGTAAGTAATAAAAGAGTGATTCTGTTTAAATTCTCACATTTAATTAAAACTGCTTACTAACACAGTGTTGGGACCAAGACTTATTCATCATTATAACCCTTTCAGAAACTTTTAATAATTATATATGAGAGTAAAAACCTAATATATTTAAAGTTTCCAACTACCCTCAAAGATATATTAAATTCTCTATGCAATTGAAAGTGGAACGAACCTTTCCACAGTATGAGTCAAAAACTGAGTTTCTGCAGCATAACGGTCATGTTCTGTGCATGTCATCTCCACCATTTTACACCCCTGCTAACAAGTAGATTTCAAGACTTCCAACTTCCACAATGGATAAGGTTAAGAATTTAGCTTCCAAGAAAAATTGTGTCCACAATATTCAAAGAACCACATATTGTAATTTTCATCATTTTGAGTATAGTTTTCTTCAAAATATTTCAATTTAAAAGCTTTCCATGTTCTTTGAAAAGCACAGAAGCTAAAGGATTGATTGCCCTTACCTCAGATTCAAATATCGAGAGAAAATCATTGCACTTTTGTGCACAACTACCATCTTTGCTAATACAGACTTTATAATAGACAAAGGGAAGACCTTCCCAATTGGCTTTGCTACTCTCTGGTCCGAACATTGGATGAGTGCACAGAATTTCACATTTCTCAGGAAAAACCTACAATAATAATTAGGTTTTAGGAAATATCAGATACCGGCAGAAAATGGAGAGATAACAAGAAATTTATAAGAACACCATAATTTAAGTAATTACTACATGATTAAAAAAATTCAAGCTATTCCCTTGACATTCTTGGAAAACAATACAAAATTTTTACATAAAAGATTTTACTTACCAGGATCAACTATAATAGCTAATATCAAAGGTCCATAGATTTCTTCTTGAGACTTACAACATGTTCCTTTACCAGCCCAAAAAAGTGTATCTCTAAGATATTATTTGTGATACTGATAGTGAAGTTCTTGACAACTACAAGATTTTCCCCTAGAGCTTCCTCAATTATATTAAAATCTTTCAATACATTCTTGCCCTGCATAATTGTTTATCAATTTGACCAAGCACAACTGTTAGAATTATCCATTTTGTAGTGGTCTAAGACACTGAAATCAGATTGCAATCTTGGTGGAGACGCCTAAATACTGAAACAAACTGCTAGAGGAGAAGGATATACCTGAATATAGACATCAAATATCTGGACTCTATTTGAATTTTGGGTAGTTGGAAGCTGTATCTTTGCAAAGTGCAGTGTTACATTGTATAGTCCATTTTGGAGGTGCAAGAAAATATTCGTTGTTAACTCCTTTGTTACAATCTCTATGACAATATTATTTATAATTCCTATTGACTTTAAAATGAAACTTAGCTATCCTTAACCTATGACTCATATTTTGATTACATTTTCTGATACAAATAACAAAACTTTTACTTAACTGGGATCATATTAATTGTATTTGAGCGTTTTGGGTTCATCACTAGGCAGGCAACTCAGTTGGCATCAACATGTCAAATATTCAGGAAAGATTAAAAACAACTGTTAATTCCTTGTGCTCACAGGCATGACAGGCAATGTGGAAAGCTCTCAATGACCATTTTCTCATGACCCAGAATTCATTAGTAATTCTACTTTAAATATCCTTTTGTATTTTTTTACTCTTGTTGGATTCAATTGTTAGTTTTATGATGTCATGAAGCTAAGTGTTTAGTACCATAGCACCTATAATTTAAAAGTGAGGCTTTCATATTGCTGCCGTAGGCAAAGGTGCTTCCTTAAGTTTTTCCTCATAACTTTTCAGTTTCATTATTTGATTTATTCCATCAGCTCAATTAATGTTTTCATCCTTGAAAATGATTTGGTTACAACATATATGGCTTGCTTTTAATGCTTGTTGATTACTATTTTAACAACTGTAATACTGGAACAGATACATTCAGCTTATCAGCTCATGCTAATGGCTTTAGCGCAGGGTATATAAGTTCTTGTTTATGAGCTTCTGTCATTCCCACAACTATTTTTGACATTATGTTGTCAATTGACACAATCTTATTGTTTGGAATATATTGTATGGCTATTCTCGGGCACACAATAATCCTTCAAGCTAGGGCATACCATTAATCCCCAGCAATGTAGAGCACACAAACGAAATGACACCCAAATCCCACATTATGGACTAGATTCTAGTTCACTTGACAGATGCATCAAAATTACAATGATGGCCCCAAGCCAACCATGAGAAACAGTTTCAAGGACTAAGCATACAATGAAGTTTCAAGAAAGGATGACCCACAGGTGGAGGTCTACAAGGTTAGATAATGAACCAAGAAAGGCTTACAAATAACATAGAATTATCTACAAGCTAGAGAAGATCTAAGACCACCTATATTCAACACAAGAACCATTATATTTCTAAAGAAAATCAAATCATCATGTGGTGAAATGCCAAAGTATTTATTAAACACTTTAAAATCTCTTATTATATATCTTTTCCCCAAAAACCTATTTATACAGTTTGGTAATTTCAATCCCACTAATAGATTTCTTTTGATAAGAGAAAAAAAAATCAAATAATCTAAACTTGACTGTGCATTCTTGGTTAAAGATTTTAACTAGAAACATAAGATAACCATCAGCAACAAAAGAACTTATTTGAAGAGCCTAATGGAAGCAACTGATTAAAGCTAGTTCAATCCCCAGCTACCAGGACAAAACATGAATATGTGGTTCTTGTCTAACAGTTGGCTTTATTGCATCAATATCCTTTTTATTTGGCTTTTGCATTTGGATATTATGTTCTGCTCTATCATGCTGACATTGTCTTACTAGTATTAACAGTATTCTTGACATTTCGTTGGCAGAGTGTTGTATAGGTGCCGTGCGTTCATGGTTCCATTCGTCCTCAGCCATAACACAAACAGGGGATTACACAGTCAAGCTTAGGATATTGTATGGGTAAGAATTCCCATCAGAGGATATATTCTCTCTATCTATCGTACACCCAAAGGATGTCTATTCACTTGTTTACTTGGGCACCATACTTTCTAGCTCTTATCCACCTGAATCAATATAAAACCGGGTCTGACATACAACCAACGGTCTAGGCTACCCATAACGGATATTCTAAATACCCATCTGACAATTTTATCCACACATCAGAGAAAAAACCATGTTTTCCTAGAACCTAAGATAGTTTTTTCAGCCCAAGGAAGTACCAATATGGCAAAAGAAGCAAATATCTAGAACTTCAAAAACAACAAAAAGGAAAAACCTGTTTTGAATTTATTAAAGATCACAAACCTAGACTAGAAGTCTTCCAATTCGTGTCTGTGTGCAACTTCTACTATTTGAGTAACCATCAGACATAATAC
>VDFB02301027.1:0-88684 GCA_007258455.2 Sequoia sempervirens
AAGATACCTTGAATCCATAGATCCTTGTGTGTTTCTGGGGAAACCCTCTTTTCCTTTTTCCTTTTCATGTTCCTTGATTTGATTTTATTACTTCATGCAATGTGTTTTTCCTCTTTGTGGAGACATTGGGAGTAATTTCCTTCAAGAACACTATCTATCTTAGCATATTATATTCCTTTTAGTGATGATGCGATACACTACATTCCCTAAGTTACAAATCTTTTATGCTTTGATTGGTCCTCTCTTGGAGACATTAGCAATGATGTCCCCTAAGAATGAGACCTCACATGAACTAAGAAAAATCCCTTCAAACATCCCTCTTTCTTGTTGCATTGTGTTTTGTGCCTTATTAAAGTCATGGAGGTATGGCTTTGATATGGCCCCTTGGGGCTCACCTAGTGAACACCTAGCTTCACTAGCCCATGTAAGATTGTGTTTTCATTTTGTGCCTTATTAATGCCATGGAGGTATGGCTTTGATATGGTCCCATATGGCTCACCTAGTGAACACCTAGCTTCACTAGCCCGTGTGAGAGTGCATTTTTCTTTTTGTCCTTATCATGGTCATGGGGGTATGACTTTGATATAGAATTCTTGGGGCTCACCTAGTGGACACCTAACTTCACTAGCCCTTGTGAGCATGTGTTTTGTTTACATAGTGGACAACACGTTCCACTTGTTAACCTTTTGGAAAAAAAAACTAGACTTGGTCCACCATGTTGGACGGCCAATCGATGCTTAATCTGTTGTATTTTTCCTTTTTCTTTTTCCTTTTTCTTTTCTTTTTTTTTTCTATCCTTGATGGTGTATGTTTGCGATCTGATTATGGCTTCATATATAATCCACATGCATGTTCCTTTATACCTATATTAGTTTTCCATAGGATCTTGATCCTGGGGGCTTGGTAACCCTCTTGATTATTGTCATCCTATCTTACTAGAAAATTCATACATTTGAACCCCTCTTGATTGTGTGGTTGGCTACTTTAGTGTGAGCTTGAAGCAAGTTCATCCTCTCACTAAAGTGGGGGCTAAATTTAGTGTATTAAAATGCATACCCTTGTATTTTCACACTTGTTTGGGCCCGCCTTGCTTTATTTATCCCTATTTATGTCTTGATTGGTCCTATTTTTTATCCACAAGCCCTATGAATTATATCTTTTTCTGGCTAATCCCAACATTCTCCAATGAATAAATGATAATTTAATGATTTTATCTAAGTGTCCTTGATATGTGGGTCAGGACTAAAATGCCACCTAGGTCATCTTTGTCCCCCAAAGGTCTTGTGACCCTGATTTTCAGGCATCTTAATTGGGCCCCTTTTTGGTGTTTGTTCCCCAAGTTTCATGACTTGGGACTAAGATGCCACCTAGGGCATCTTAGTCCCCCTTGAGGCATTTTTCAAGATTTAATTTCAAATTTTGGTGGGATTTAGCCTCCTTTATTTAATGAATTCATATGTCGGTTTAGTGTGATGTAATTTCAAGATATTAAGCGTAGATAAGTATAAATACAAGGTTCCTTCACTCATTTTCATAACAAGATAACAAGAAATATAAGCATCTAAGCATCCAAGCATTCAAGAGTAATTATTCAAGAATTTGGATCCATCATCAAGATTCAAGCATCTTATCAAGGATATTCTTGCATCATGTGTGTTGTTGTGCTAACATTTGTGATGTAGGGTTTTGATTCAAGCAAACAATTCAAGTCCATATCTATCGTGCATTCCTTTGATTCAAGATCCATATCCATTGTAGTCATTTCACACAAGTTTTTAGAATTTACAACAAGGGTTTGGTGAGTTGTAACATTGCATGTTGTTCATTCACTATTTCCTTCATTACTCTATTTCATTACAAGGTTTAATTACCAACAAGGGGTTTGACCAAGGTAAACCCCCATACTAACAATTCAACAAGTTTTTCCCTCTCTTGCATATTTGTGATTGTAGATGTAGGTTGAAGACTTGAAGATCATTTGAAGTGTAAAGTTGCAAAGTTGCATTGAAAATTTGTCATCTTCACAAAAACTCACTTACTTGAGCCAAATTTGAGGGTTTTAGACCCTGAGATCATAGAAGAAGGAAGAGTAGACATCAAGCCTTAGGACCACACCTAGAGATTTCATAATTTCTAAACAATACTAAGACATCAGTAAAGGATTCTTAGTCCTCCTGAGGGTATTTTAAAAAAAAATTCCAGATCCGGTTTCAACATCTGAATATTTTTGTATCTGCCCAAAAAAATAGTAGGACTAAGACAATAGTAAGGGCATCTTATTCCTCCATAGCACCTTTTGGTAGCTTCTTTGCATTTCTAGAATCCTCACATCTCCAAAATTTCTAGGTACATACATCCTAACTCCATGTTGCATAATTTCATCATTTTCATCCTTCATTTAGCTTGCATTATTAGGTTTTGCGAGTTGAATTCTTATTTTTCTTTTCCAAGATTTTGCTTGGTGGTGAACCCCTTAAAGCTAAAAAAACCCCTTCCTAGGTCTTCCTTGTTGTGACTTGACTCACCTTGTGAGGTTGATAGTCAATCCAATTAGGAATCCTAAGACATTATTGAATAAATGTATGTGAAGAGTGATATTATTTATCCCCCTTTTCAACTGTATATGTTTCAATTTCTTGCAGAATTATAATATCAACTCCACAAGTTCGTAATTGTTGCTTGATTTATTCTAAGATAAGATCTTCATTGGTACCAAGGAGAGCAACATGCTCTCCTCAATCATTTATTTACCAAAATTGTCATTACATTATGCAGAGTTGATTGCAACCCTGCTTCAATCTCTTCCTTGAGCTTTGTCATATGTGACTTCCTTCCTCTCTTCCCTAGGATCTTAGTTACTACTTGTTGATTGCTAGGGCTCTATGTAATTGATAGTTTTTGAGAGTAGTCAAAAACACCCACTTCCCTATCTCGTAGTACCAATTTCTTCTCCACACTATTGGCTTCCTTTTTCTGCTACTACATGGGCAACTTTTGGCTTTCCACCTTTCTCTTACTACTAGATACAAAACCAACCTCTTGTCCTACAATTTCCTCAAAATCCTCACAAACAACTGCCAATGGAGAATTACCAAACAATTTATCCATTTTTTTTCCATCTATTTCAGAGAATATGCCAATCCCCTAGTAATTGATGGTGAAGTATTTTCCTTGCAGTACAAAGACTCTAACCCATCCTCTTCCCTTGATACTTCATCTACAATAATTTTAAATAGCTTAGTAATCTACTAGTTCCTCGAGGCTATCTTCTTGAAATAAATCCTTAAATGTCATGAAATCAAAACCTTAATCATCATACAACCTACAAGAACTCATTTCTTTCCTATTCTCATAAATATTCTCCAACTACAATATCTGTAATTGACCATTCTCATTGTGCGGGGATAAATCTATATCGAACATGAGCGTCTTCACAATTATTTTCAATTGTTGCGTAGAGATAGAAGAAATTGATGGGCTATACTAGACAATTGACTTATATTGCTAAAGAAACTTTGGTAGAATAATGGATAGTTTCTTCATCTTTACCACTTGTTTCTTTGATACCTGCTTTACAATGATTTTATTTCTATCCACTACCTCATTAGCTCCGATATCCAAATGGTGCACTATTTCACTCTCTTCTAGATTTTAATGTAAATTATCTACCATAGATACCCTTTCATTAGTGTGTTTCAACTCATTTTGAATGCATGATATATTTTCATTTTCTTTCTCTGAACAAACCCTCAGTGAATGCCATGAAATATGACATTTAGAGCATACATTATTCGGGCTTTGCAATAAAATATCCTAGATCCATTGGTCATACTTGGATGTTATACAAATTTTCTCTAGAAACTTCTTTGTTGCATCCAATAAAGCACAAAATCTAATAGGCTTTGATGGGTTTCTATAGAAATTTAAATCATGCTTAAGAAAAATTCCTACATGGTTTGCCAAAATTTCAATCAAATTTAATTCCCTATACTCCAAAGGAAGTGATGGAATTTGAATCCAAAAAGATGTAAATCTTACTACAAAATTATCAAGGCTAAAATTTGGTGACCAGGGCTGCATAAAAAAACTTGATCCTTGAAAGACCCAAGATTTAGCTTTAAAATCTACCTCTCTATGCAACTTGGTTTCAAACAGCACTAAGAAAATGCCCTTTTCCTAGTCTAGATAAAAAACCTTAGTGACCCCTTCCCATTCATCAAATATCAAATCTTTTAACAGTTCTATTCTCAGATTAAGGTTCCAAAACTTACAAATTAAGGTGTGTTGACAGAGATCATTTACTTTGGGATCAAGAAGATTATTATAGAAAGTGACCAATACCATTTCCTTTTTTACAATTTTCTTCCTAATCTTAGATGCAGTTTCTTCTACATGATGACATGCAATATCTAGTTTGTCATGCTTATTTGAGATACTTTCTTGGAATCTACTCTCATTAATTGCATATTGGAACCTTTTCCCCTTTACAATGTATTTTTCTTTGCATCTTTTTTCCATTCTTCTTTTTTCGCCTCTATTGTTGTTGATTGGACATAGCCTTCCCTTTTTCCTCCTCTGCATGTTGCTTCCCCTATGATTATACGACACCCTTTTGTCCCTCTTTGTTTTCTATTTCTTCTTTCGAAAGGTCTGATGAAATTTTTTGAGAAGCCGCATGTCCTCGATTTTTCTCATGTTCTGATACCTTCACATGTTACTCTTTCTTCTCACATTCTGATACCTTTGCATTCTACTCTTTCTTGAAGAAACTCTCTCTATTCTCACTTTTTGATCATTTTTCTTGCCATTCTTTCCTTGGAAAAGGCCCATTCTCCCAATCTCTCCATTTACTAACATTTTTTGTCCTTGGACCTTGATATTCTTGATCAACTATTTACAAAACAAAGAACTTATTCTCGATTTTCTGCTACTTTGGATTGAAGAGAGCACTATTTTGATAAGTTTCCCAACCATTTGCTTTATTATGACCTTGCAGTAAATTTCTTCCTTCATCCTTATGACTGCTTGAAACCCTAGATTTCTAAAGACTATCATGATTTAGGGCTTCTTGGTTTGTTCATTGATCATAGAATGTTGGTCTTCTAAACAATGCTCTCCCATTAATAGCCAAAAGCTTATTTTAGGGATATCTATGAGTGATCCCACAATATTGGTTTACAATTTTTGGCTAAACTGGACACTGAACTTATTTTTTCTAACTAGTTTTTCACTTTCAGGAACCTATAGTGGCTAAACCATGAGGAATTTGAAGATGATGCAAACTAGTGATTTGTGACACTTTTTCTATAGATTCTTAATATATTTTTTTCAAATTTTTTGGAATTAGATTGCACTTCTTTTTCCATCTCCTTCGAAAACTAGTTTTTTTCAGTAAACGCCATTTTTAAAAAGTGACGCTCATCGTATAACACAATTTTTTTTCCATGAAGGATAAAATTCTATTTTTTTCAAATTTAGATTTTTAACTACGATATTTAGTGCTTCCAATTGGTTTCATAGTGTTTTATTGAATATTTGTTCCTTAATCAAGTTTTGAAGTCAAACCAATTACAATTAAGACATAGGAAAACTATATAACACAACTTTTTTTGTATGTATCAAAATTCAATCATTTTTTTTGTTGGATCAAGGACTTCAATATTTGGTGCACTCATATTTTTCAAAAAAAATTTGATAATATTCTATTTTTCCACATGTGGAGAACATAGAACTTGATTTTTGATGAAAAACCTACATTCACAAGAAATAAAAAATAAATATAATAATAAAATTAAATTTGTTTAAAATTATACTTTTTGGGAAGCTTATAATAAGAACTACATACTTACAAAAAATAAATTTTAAATGAATTCATTTGATCCCCCAAAAGGTAAATCAAAAGTGTTTTTTTATTAGCATTTTGATAGGTGTAAAGGAGAATATGTTATAGGTATGGTTTAAAACTAGCAGGGTTCTATCCAAGGGGGCTTGATCTAAGGTAGTTTGATCAAACCCTTTTCAATTGGAATGCTTTAAATGAAACTTTTTAAGGATTAAATCATTATATTTTCTAAAAATATGTGATTTTAGCAAAAATCAAAATCTCCCAGAAATTGTAAACTAGCTTTGTGGGATCACCCCTACTATATTTAGGTTTAACACTATCTTCTTTTTCTATAGATCTATCATCTTCACAAATATCAAAAGGATCTTGCTTGTCATGTAATAAATGCCTATGAGGTCTACTAGGGGCCCAGTATTTTTGGATTTTTCTTAACCAAATATGAGCCTTGAACTAGTTGACACCAATTAAGGCGACCATGTGGGCCTAGGTTCTGATCCCTACTTTTTGGAAAATGACCATTAACTAACCATCACCGATCAGATTCTCTTGTATTATTGAAAACTCCACTCCTATTTGTTTCATTGTGTCTAACAGAATACACCCATATTATCTATTGCGGTTAGGAGGAAGATGTCCATGACAGTCTGCAACCTGAATGTGTCGGCAATTTTCAAAAAAATTCCCATTGAGTGGTCATTTTCATATAGAGCCCATTTTTTTTCCATCAGTTATTAACACCAATATGTTTAGTATAATTATCAATTGAAAGAATTGAAGAAATATTTACCTTTCCTTTCATAGCCAATAAAATTGTCGATCACCCATTGCAAGAAAATGTTAATAGAAATTACTAGTTGAAAGAACTAAAATTTTAAATATATAAAATAAATTAGATAGGTCACAATGTTGTTCAAGAAAAATATTTTAACTTCAAAAGTAATAAATGTGTTAAAAAACACAAGAAAATTGAAGCAAAAGTACCTAAAATTAAGGATATTAAAAGATGTGATATTCCAAACTAACATCATAATTGAAAGCATAAAATGTTCAAACAAAAACCATTCAACATCAATTTTGAAATATATTAAATTTTGAATCTTTTCAATATAAAGTTAAAGAAGCATCTTTTATTATTCCATTCTACCAACCATTGTTGTGCCTTTGATAATTATAATAATCACAAAAATAAAATAAACTAGGCCTACAATAAATGAATAATAAATATGAATCCAAATAAAGAAAGATGAAGTAATGTATGATGACCTCACCTTTCATTACATCCATACAAAGTAAACATTTTTTTTTTCGAAAATAAAAAATAAAGATATCTAGAACTAAAAAAAAAGTCCTATCATTGTCTTAGTGAGGTTTAATAACCTGACCTCAAAGTAACTAAGATGAATATTTTCAGTATAAGATTAAAGAAACAACTATTATTGTGTCATTCTACCAACAATTACTATTCCTTTGAAGATTATAATAATCACCAAAAATAAAATAAACTAGACATATAGTATATGAATAACAAATATATAGAAGTGAAAAAAAAGACGAAAAAATGTATGATGACCTCACTTTCCATTTACAATCATACATAGAAGTGAAGTGAAGATATGCCTTTTCTGAAATGAAAAATAAAGATATAAAGCTAAAACAAAATGGTTTGTTTCTTGAGTTAGTTTTATTAACCTCACCTAGAAGTAACTAAAATGTATGCATTGACAATAAACATTAGCAATGTTCAAACCTTCACCTCAAGGACCCATTCCCTTCATAGAAATGTGAAGAAATATTGTGGAATCCATGGTTGAAGGAGAGTAGAAGTGAACAAATTCTAGTGCCAAACCAAACAATATTTCTAGAACAAGAGGCTCTAAAGTGAAGTGGTAGTGGAAGACTAATTCTATAGTACACAACAAGGGTCTATCCCTTCAATAACAAGTGCCATTCTAAACACCAAAATGTGGAAAGAAGTGAATTTAATGTGACAGATTGGGAATAGAGTGTGAGGCAATTAGGAATAAATGTTACAATGTTTGAGTGAAATGTTTCCATCAATTTAATGATCTTGCAACATGGTGTACATGTACTAGTGCGATGGGGAATTTCCATCAGGAATCCAAGTAATCCATCTTCAATCACTATTTAAAATGATAAGAAAATATGGAATCTCTTCTTCTCGTCATCCTTCACTTGACAATTGACTAAAGACTTTTGAATTATTTTTTTTAACTTTGCCACTTCATTACATATTGTTGATGGTGTTTTTTGCATAGCAACAACTCAGACAAGATACAAATATCATATCTCTCTTGAAAGGTAAATCTCTATTAGCAAGCCTCAGGAGATAACCCCAAGGTCTCTAATGCTAGGTCTTGGCAATGCATAAACAACTCAGTGATAATGTGAAAATGTTGGTAATCACAAAGGGACCTTACTACAAGCAAACACTGAATCTTTAAATTTATCAAATCTAGCAATATGGTGATACCTTCAATCCTAAATCTAACCCAAATGAAAAAAGAAATACAAAAGAGATAAGGGTTTCAAAGAGATTCTTAAATTTAACACTAATCCTAATATTGACAATGCAAATGATAAATACTTGAAATGGACCAATCCCTTAGAAACTGATTCCTGCTTGACCCAGATGAATCTACAATCTTACAGAAATAGTACAATATTCTAAGGCATTAAAGATTTTCAAATCATGAACAATCATCCAAAACAACCTTATTGCTATTGCAATGAACCAACATTCACAATTGAACTAAGCACAATGAATATAAAAGTCCAGGCTAACTTTGCAAAGCAACTAACAGTCAGCTAGCTGCAAAAATTATGGACTAGAGATTGCTGCAAACACTTCAAGCATCTATCCATAAACACCATCAAGTTGAATCTAACATTGAACCTAGAATATATCAAATAAACTTAAGCAATTTCAAAGGATAGAATCACAGGAACCATGCCAAATAAAATTCAACACAAGATAGGCACCAAATCACAATGGCATTGCTTGCATTAAATCACCCAAAGTAGTGACAATTCTAGTCTTCTATTATAGCACTTGCTTGAAAATGATACTAACTCCTAATTCTAACTCTTGCTATACTGCTTAATTTTTCCAACATAAAACTATCTAGCCCTTACAAATGAGGCAGAATGCCATATTTATAGAAACCCTTAAGATATGTCAGCCCAATTAGGGTTTAAAATAATAAACGGCCACAGAACAAGTGGACCAAGAGGAATTCAAAATAAAGTAAAGTATGCATTAAATGCATGCACTCCATCCAGGTCAGCCTAGGATCTCCAACAAAGCTCAGTCCAATGCATGCGAAGGAGGAAGGAAAATAATTAGAAAAGTCGAGTTAGGCAACATGAAGTAAAAATTTGAATAAGTCATCTATATTATTTCAAAATATGTAAAAATAGAATTTGTAGCAAATTTAATGTAGTTTCTAAACTACTAGGTTTGTTTAAAACAAAAAAAATCTATTTGGTGAAAATTTGAAATTTCAATGCAATAGTACTTAAATTTTAGGAAAAACAAGAAGTAGGTGTCCTGCCTAACCACCCTAACCACAATAAAATGATAATATTATTTTATAAGATTTTAGATATAAGTAGAGGACTCATGTCCCGATGTGATGCATATTTTTTTGTAATTTTTTTCCAAGTAAATAATTAATTATGAATTTTTATTACAAATTTAAAAAATATAAATACTGTATGTCACCACCTTAACTTGGTCAAAACTTCATGAAATTAATTTTTCTTTTTTAATCCTATAGTATGTGAAGCATAGAATGTGACGATGTTTTGGATTCAAAAATGTGATACCATTTGAAAGCTATAGATGTTTTTCAATTGGTCTATCAATGAGGACTTTAGTCATAATTTGAATAGAAAATGAATAATATTTACTTATTAAATTCAAAGTAAAGAATAATTTATATTGTTGGAAAGGTGAAAATCTCCTTTAAAAACCCTTTTTGTTTCATCAATTTGGGTAAAAAAAGTGCCACCACATACCCATCATATTGCCACTTTTTGGCCCATCATGATCCCCGCACATACCCATGTCCTCTCTTTGATTGTTCTACCATTTTATCCCATTCCATCTTCATGGTTTGATATTTATCCATTATTGCAATATAGGTGGTTGCATCATCTAGCTAATGTTCAATGACTGGGTCCTCATTGATTGGAGAATATACATCTCGTCACCATTTTCTCAACTATTCCAAGCTTAGATGTTTCAGTGCAAACCTTTTTCTTCCTATCATAACCTCAAAGAAGGAAATGCATTTGTTATAGATCTTAGTCGAGGTGTCCTCAATTTGCTTCCTATGTTTATACACCTTCCTCAAAACCCTTTTCCTTATTTGAAAAACTTCAAACCATTCCCATGGTTTTGCAGCTTTGGAGGAAGGAAGAATTCCATCACCTATCAATTTATCTTCAGTGTATTCCATGATGGTTTTGGTTTTTTGCAATAGGAGATCCACATCCTCCTTATCCTGAGCCAATACACTCTTTAACCAATCTAATGAACTCATAGCATCTCCACCAATCAAAAGAAGGTCCTTGATAGAAAATTGTCTCCCCTAACTTGCAATCCCTACAACCAACCCATTGTGGCATGAGTAGTAGCTTTCATTATTTCTAGCTCAGTTATTGTTTCCTGTGGCAGGAAGCTTGTAGCGGATGATGAAGAACTGATGGATTGCAAGGGCTTCATTAAATCTTGCAAGTAATTTAATTTCTCATTCTCCCTCTTTAACTCCTGCTTAGTCTACACCTCCTTCCTCAATCTACCCATAATTACAACACTAGAGCCTTCATATTCTTCAATTTCTTGTTTCATGGAAGTAGGCCCTAAGTTGATAGTCTGCATAGTGTAATCACTACCTGCCACATCATCCCTATTCTTATCAGGAGCAGGAGTAGCAATGTGAACCACCCTATTATTTGCTTTGTCTCTCTCAATCTTTGAAATAACCCTGGCCTTCTTCTTTGTTTTACCTTTCCCAATCTAGGCCAGTAAGTCATCCCAATTAGGGAGAGTATCATCCACTACAACTTGCTTACTCCTCAACTCTCTATCCAACCAAGCAGGCACTATGGGATCTGACTACACACTACCTTGTCCAACAACATCTTGGTGATCCTTGAGTACTTCTTTATTCAAATCTTTGTTTTCAGAAATCTCTTCAACTTTATCTTTTTCCCCTTTGTCAGGTTCTTCTTCCTCATGCATTGGTGAAGGAGTTCATACTGGCACTTCCTCCCTCTGGGGAGGTTTATCCTCTTCACTTCTTACAAGTGAATCCTCATAAGTCACCAGGGGAGACTACAACATCTTCTCTATCTCTGCTTCAACACTATAGAGTTCACCCTCTTGGAATTCTTCTCCTTCTTGATCTTGATAATCTTCAGCATCTTTGGGTTCATTTGGTGCATGGTGAACTTCATGAGAAAGAGGGATATTATCATGCTTAGTGGTAGGAACAATTGTGGGAGCACCTTTCTTTGGCACACCATCTTTAGGAGATGGAGTCCTTGATCTTCTCATGTACACTTGTGTTTTCTCACCCGAGCTTTCCACATTAACTACCGATGGGTCAACTTCACCTCCTACCTTGGAAGTCTCCTTCTCTTTCTGTGACAACCTTACTATTCTTCTTCTTTTAGGCATAGAAACACTAGCCTCTTTTCCTTCCTTTCCAACTTCATCCTTTGCAGCCTTCTTCATCTTTGAAACATGTTTCCTCTTCTTAGCGATGGGCTTTCTTTTCTTTTCTGCCTCTTCAACCTCCTTTTCTTGAGCATCCTTAATCTTTGTCTTGAAGGGAGAACTCACCTTAGTCTTACCCTTAGGATCCTGCTCTTCTGATTCCTCAAAAGTGGAATGAGACTCCAATTCTCCCATTAGATCATAGGTGTATTGAACACCTTCACTTTCTGACTTCCAAATCTTGTGCTTAAGCCATAATTTTGTATATTTAAATAATCTCTACAGTCATTATTTGTTCTAACTCTGTTTTCTCCTCCTCCAGCTAGTCTATTTCTCCAACTGGTATATCTTTCATAGCCTCATAATCATGGCCCTGAATTAAATCTCCATCATCATCTATCTGATCTGGGATGACCTTAACATTGTATAGTCTAATCGAGTTAACTGTTAACCTAGAGGATTTCTTCTTTCAAATCTCAATCTCATCTTTATAGTTAGCTCAATAATCCTCTAGGTCATCCTTGTGACTATACTCTCTACTGGCCTTCTTCTGGGCTTCACCAATTCTGTCAAACCTAGACCTTTTAGAGTGGAAAGAAAGGCCTAAAGTACTCATCTCTTCCTCAGAGAAGTGTGTTGTATGTATGGAAGGACAAGCCTCATTACTACCCACCCTGAGGGGAAAGTCATTGCCAAATCCGGTTTTATGCTTCTCCTTCTTCACTATGGCATCAAAATCACATATTTTCCTTGTGACCTCTAGGAGTATGAGGTGATCAGTAGGATACTTAGGAAGCCTGTAAGGGGCCCTCTGACAACCATCTATCCTTATGTAAGAGAAGGTGGGAAACTGTATAAACCAAGCTCCATACCTTTTAATCAAATCCTTAGCACTGCCAGATATTCTTACATGATCTACACCCTAGAGCAACCTAGTGATGTACATGGTGAATGCATCATTCACCCTTCTATAGCTTGAGCTACCTAGATGTAGTTGTGGATAGAATTCATATATTACATCTCACCCAAAGGTTCATTGTGTACTTAGTCCCTTATATGGATGGAACCTAGCCAAAGCATAGAGCAGGTAAGAAGTCATTGTGAAGCTCTTAGTTTGCAAGACATTGCATAGTTGATCATGTATCATGGCACTTATAATGCCTACCCAGTGATAATCAATATTCTATTCCATCCTCACTATGACAAGAAACATCCAATTTTCAAAGACTCCTACACTCTTCAAACCAATTACCCTACTAAGTAATGTGATGGCATCATAGTATTTTGGTTTGAATTTTTCCCTAAACAATTGTTTTGGCAGCTTTGAGATGTGGGATTTAGGTTTCTCCAACCAAGAATTGACCACCTAGAGAACCTTGCTTGAATCATCTTCAAAATAAGTCTTAGCAACCTCCAAGTCCAGAGCTACCACATGAGATCTATCAGGCATGTCAAAGGTTTGTGCTACAGATACAGGAGAAAATTTTTCCAACACCCTACCCTAAGCACTAATCACCCTTTGTGTACCTCTGTCATAATACCTAGCACACTTGAGCACTAACTCATAGCATTGAATTGTAGGAGGAAAACCAACCACATGAGCTAACCCTGATTCTATCAATCTTCTAGCCAACAATGGAGGGTTCTGTTGTGCCATTCTTGCCTTGAATTCATCATAATCTCATTTGCCTACATTGGTGTCACCCACCTTAGTCTAGATGGAGGAAAGCTTGGACTCGGGAACCTTGCTCTTTAGGTCAATCTTGATTCTCTCTACCTCTGAGACCAAAGACCCTTCAGGACCCTAATCCATTTGCTTACTTCTGGTTCCACTTACAACTACCTTACTTGATTCAGCCTGTAATCAACAAGAGACCACAATAAATCCTCTTTACCATATTAGAATCTTGGTCAATTCATCATAAATATTATGCTTATTGTTCAACAATTCAAAAAATCATGATTAAAATCTCTTAATTCATCACAAGGCACAAATTCTAAGAAATCTAGGATTTTCAGCCGTCCGGGGAAATCAAGCCAGAGAGGAATTCCAGGGAATTTCGTGCTAGGCGGATTTGAACGATCATGGCATAAACATCATAAACCGATCATCCACATGAAGAAAAAAGTACTTAAGATCTCTCAAATTATTCAAATTAACCATGAAATGTCAAGACATACAACATTCAATCTATTTATTTCTCCAATTCTTCGGATGGTGTGACTTTCGAGAAAATCCATCAACAGAGGAATCCGTGATGTAGGCACAATTCTGGGTTTTGTGTATCTTCGAGAAAACGAAGGGAGGATGAAAAGCCAGGGAATTCCGATGGTTAAGGAATTCTGCAAGACTTCAAAATTCTGAATGTCGACATTTCTTCGAGGCCTCACTCAAATTGATCGAACGATCACAAATTTGACGAATTGGGGCTTAAAGCTAGTTCAATTTGAGCTTCTTACATATCATCTTTAAACTCTAAACTTAATTTGAAGCAAATCAATGAGAATTAGTGATGCCCTAAACCTGAAACCCTAAAACTCCACCATGAACACACAGAAAAAGCTTGGGATCAACTTACTAGCTTTGCTAGGTTTTCAAAAATGATCTTTCATGGCTAACACAAGCAAGCTATTTCATAATGAAACTAAAAAAAAGTTGGCAAACTCACTTGGGTTGCTAATCTAGCAAAATTGAATAACCCTAGCCTTAAGATGTTCAATGCCAAACACACAGAAATCTGGACTTCAAGCAAACTCAAGACGCCAAGAATTATTCACATTCAACAATCAAAAGCAAGGCGACGCATACATACCATTGATGAAGTGAACTCGATTAAAACAACGATGGGCAGCAAGCTTTGACGCTCTAGCGAATAGTAACAACTATGATAACACCCAAGAAATGCACCACCAAATCAAGCCAAGCACCCTAAATCAATCCTCTCAGAATGACAAAAGACTAATGATAAAACTAAATGGCTCAAAGCAAATCCCCAAATCGATTAAATACATGTCATAGAAATCGTACAATCGAGCATTAGTGCAGTTGAAAAGACAACCCAAACCAAAACCTAGGAATTCAACAAGGCAGCGTAGCTTCAGAGAAATCTGGCCAACACAGAATTCCGCAAGGTCCCAAAATTTTTGGACCATAGTGTAAAAGCAGCAGCCACTGGGTTTTCAAAGCGTCTAAGGAATTCCACCTAGAGAGGATTTTCCCGAGAATAGCGAAAAACCCAAAATGAGTCTAGAACTTAAGATTTTCAACAAATACCATAGAGGGATCATCAATGCAGGTAAGATAGACATTTAAGCTCATGCCAAAGCAAGTAAGTCCTCAAAATCAAAGGGCCAAAATACCAAGAAACAAAGCGAAA
Source organism: Sequoia sempervirens (assembly GCA_007258455.2). Taxonomy (NCBI): domain Eukaryota; kingdom Viridiplantae; phylum Streptophyta; class Pinopsida; order Cupressales; family Cupressaceae; genus Sequoia; species Sequoia sempervirens. The sequence continues at coordinate 14,966 of VDFB02301027.1, forward strand.
GAGGGTCCTTGCTTTCAGTGGGGTGTGTGTGCAAAAAACTGCACAACATGTATGTGACAAGGAAAAAAAAAGATCCTTGTCTCATGTGATGCTTGACATGAACCCCAAAAGATAGGGTCATCTCCCTTACTCTAATTCCAAGGTGAGTTAAGAGATTATGAGTTTTCTAGTTACGATTAAATGCATTTATTCCCCCACGCAAAATGAAAATTTCAAGGAAGTTGAAGTCTCGCCTTGTGTACTTTTAATGACATGAACATAAAAGCAATCACACTATGCAAGGGATGACAGAGCATATGTGTTGTTGATTATATTAAGTTATGATATTGCTATCAAGATTCAACTGTATAGTTTTTTGAGCCAAATTCATTGACCCATGTTTCATGAGTAGTGGTTCACAAGAATCCATCTCTCGTGATAATGAATGGTCCATTTAACACTCATTGCATGTAGATGATGCTCATATAAATGAAACATTGAACTTTCTAAAAGATCATCTTAACTTGATTCACAAAAGTTTCTTTTGAAAGTTTATGAGATAATTTTTTCCTCGATTCCAAATAGGATCCCTATTTCCACGAGTGCCTAACTTTATTTGCTTCTCTATCACGAGAATGTTATGTTGGTGTGGGTCCTACAACAATCTTTGAAGGCGTGTCCCTCATTGAGCTTTCGAAGCTCATTTTTGCATCGGACGGCTGGAAACCATGGAGGCCCTCGGCAAGGTTCTACATCTGTGCACAACCGTTGATCCTTCCATTGGCAACACACTCATTTTTGCGGGTGGTTGAGCATTTACTCCAGTCGTTAGGATTGTTGTTGCTGCCTGTTTGGTCGTGGGTCTTGAATGCACGACAACGCATGCCTTGAAGACTCAACTGGGTTACCTTGATAACTGTCACTCAAGCAACTAGGAAGATGAAGAAAATATGTGCAAAATATCTTATCGGAGTAATGAATGTCCTTGACAGCACGACAAAATGAGGTAAGTCGGTTACTCCTTTAGTAGATGCCCCAAACCCTAAATTCATATTCATATTTACATTTCGGGTAAAATATTCTGTCAAGAGATATTTGTGCAGAATCCTAAGGTAAGTCGCATTCCGTTTGTTGTTAATGGTTTTCACTCCAGTTTTTAACTCCTCCTTCCACGGCTAATGCTTCCCGCCCCTTAACTGTGAACAGATTCAAACAACAAGCAGCAATAGTAGACGACTTCAGGTTTTTTTAAAATTTCCTGCTACCACAGTTGGCACATAATCTATAGGTAAGCCATTTCCTTCAAATTTTCTAGGGTTTCCAAAGATAAATTGACAATTTTTCAAATGAATACTATTTGAAAGTTAGCTTCGGGTATTTTCTGTGTTGTCGTTTCTGAGGTGGGGACCAAACCATACATTCTATACAATTTCATTTCTATTTTCAAATGAATATCAATAGACCCACATTTGGCATACATGCCTACAAGAGTAGTTTATTTCGTTGGAATAGCTTGCATTCGCATTTCAAGGAATTTGTCAATAGTCCTAAATTTTCAACATGAAGCAAGACTGCTTTTAATTTCCCCTTTTGCTTGAGTAAAAATCCGTACTGTTTAGTACTGTGTGAAAGATCTGTGTTTCTGTCTATTTGTAGTGGTTTCCTAGTGTTCTGATGCTTGTTTTGTTGTGCTTGGCGGCAGTAGAAGCTGAGCTTAGAAAAGAAAACAATAAGTGTAGGCAGGTTCTGTTTGTTTTTGTCAATAGTTTGGAATATATAGATTTTGAGGGTTTGAAACTTCACAATGTGCGTACTTAGCTAATTATGTCAGTCACAGTCAATCTGTGAAAACTTGGTGTTCAAAGTTGTTTTTTTTCCTAAAGAAAAAAAAAATTAGTGGGAAGTTTGAAAGGAAAATTCTGGGTAGTTTTTATCAAAAAGGTTAAAATATTTACATTTAAGGGTTTCAAGAGTCATTGTCTGCATACTTCACTATTTCTGATATGTACACTATACGATGTCTATTTGTGAAAATTTATAGCTTTACTTTATCCTTAAAGCTAACTCTAGGTATGAGGTTTTAAAGGCATATTTAGTTTCTGGCAAAATTTTGAAATAATTACATTTTGAATCAAATTTGAGAGTTTGAAGCTTTACCGTATGCATTACGTCAAACAGACCGTGTGAAAATTTGGAGTCTATTTACTTTTTCCTTGAAGCACATTTTAAATATATTATTTTTATGATAGTTTCCGTTAGTTTCTAGCAAGCTATTCAAATTTACTTTTTGAGGTGAATTAGAGGGTTCGGAGCTTCACTCTATATGTATCACAGTTAGCTATTTATATCAAATACACTATACCTTTCTAAAAATTGAATAAGTTTAAGTTTTCATTGAGGCAAACACTCAGCTACCTATGCCAATTAGCTATTTATATGATATACACTATAACTTTTTGAAAATTGAATAAGTTTTATTTTTCATTGAGGCAAGCACTCAGCTATCTATGCCAATTATGTTGTACTTTTGAAAATTTTGAGTAAATTTACGTTTTCCTGGAATCAAGAACTAATAAGTACGAGGTTTTAAACACTTGTTCGCAATATAGCTTCTAGCATACTGTTGAAATGATTACATTTTTAGGAAAATTTGAGGTGTGTGCATAACACCCGTCAGTTGCATTTGTTTAAACTTTTCTAAAGCCTTTTGAACAAACCCATTTGTAATATATCTTGCAATCATTGCTTTGCGTGACTTGGTTCGCTGTATACTGCTACCTAGTCCTTGTGCCATAAATATTTTATTTATTCTCTCTCCAAGCCACAACGATCTACTTTTTTGTCTCTTTATTTGGTTTTAAAGCATATTCGCTTTTACACTATTTTCCAGCAAAACATGCCTACTTAACTCCCACGTGTTCATGGTTGCTTTAAAAAAATTTATCTTATCTTTTTCTCTTGGGATAAATACAAGTTTATGTAATGTAAATTATTATATTTTGTAGTACTATTCTTAAATTTATATTTTGTAGTACTATTCTTAAATCTTTAAAAAAAAAATTTAGATGATTTTTTATATCGAGTCCACACCAACAATATTACATGATGAATTTTATATAGAGTCAAAAGTAGAGTTAAGAATTGTATGCTCTGAAACTGTCTTAACTAAATTCTGCGCCACAGGTTCTCCAAACATCATTATTTACTTGTAATTTCTCTCAAACAGATATCTGGTTTCGAGGCCCATAAAACAACAGTAAGTTCGTTTCAACAAAACTGTGATTTCAGATGCAAGAAGGGACAAATTCACTGAAACTTTTATTTCCATATATGATCAAAGACGTTGCTGATTAGATTTTATCAAATTTGACATAGATTACAGAAAATATAGTAACATCTCGTTTAAATCTCAATAAAGTTAGAAGACCATAAGAAACACAAATAAAATAGATTACTCAAAACTCCTTCCACTTCCCAACTCTAAATTCTAATTGCTGCATAGTTTTCAATCATTTTGTTCCTCTTTAAAAGATTATATAGGGTTAAAGCTAGGTGAGTGCAAACCTCTTGCAACTGTCCCGAGGACAACAGGGCATACCCTTGCCATTTTAACAAAGGCCTTCACTAAAGGGACTCAAGTGGTTGGACAATGTAAGGTCTAGATTCATTTGGAGTGCACGTACATCATCCTGTACACCATTTATTTGAGCCTCTAAAGGGATTTTATATAAAATAACACTCTTTCAAAAATTACAGTTAGGCTCTGTAAATTTTCTTTTCATAAATGTTTTGAGATTCTGAACGGTCATTACAGTTTCCTGGGAACCAAGCTAAATGAAAATTCATAATATAGAAGAAAAAAATTAAAATGATTAAGGTATTCAAGTCATTTTAATCAAAGAGATCTTTAGCTTAATATCAGTTGATTTATTTATTATTTTTTAACCCTTGAAATTTACCTAGATATAAGAATCAAACACTTCAAGTTTGGTTTTTCTATCAATTGCTACCTGTTGTGCACAAATAGATAAATTGCAAGTTTCTATTGTTACCATATAATCTTATAGATGCATGGTCATGGACAACTGCAAAGTAGAACCAAACCCTTGTGATCAATGAACTATTGAACAATGTACACTGCTCGTGAAGCTTTACAATTTGCTACTTACCAAGGGCTGCAAGTTTGGAGTAGAATTTGCATAAGACAGAACTATCTTTTGCTTTAAATTTGGGTACCCCGCTAGGTATATTGCATTCAAGTCCATAACCTGACACACCATACACATTCTGCTTACTACATACAATCTCCCTGAAGACTAATCTACATATCTAAAATTATTGTATACCAGTAATCTGAAGAACATGCTTTCACAAGGCAAAAAAGTACACTCAATCACCTGCTAACAATTTGTATATATTACAAGCGTGTGAGGTTCCTATAAATTGTTTGACCCCATGAAAGAGTGAGACAACATCTCATTGAATATGATTATTCCACTGTACACAAGTCGTAATGGCTTAATCTAATAGCAGCCCATAATGCTCATTTTTAATTGTGTGCACTGCTTTTTAGTATAGGGTAGCTGCTAACCATAGTGCATAGCAGTGAAACTAAAAGCTTTGCAAGAGAGTATGGATATCTATCAAAGGATAATAGAATGGGGATTTTTTGTCAGATATTATAGTTGGAAATGCTCTGGTTGACTTGCACGCAAAAGTGGAAGCATACAGAAGGCAGAAAAATGCCATCAGTAATTTCAGATTTGTATTTAAATTCTTGAAATACTATACTAGAATTTTGAGAGTATTACCTCTTCTCTTCTACTGTATACCTCTTCATCATGTAACATCAATGTAACATCAATGGCTTAATCTAATAGCAGCCCATAATGCTCATTTTTAATTGTGTGCACTGCTTTTTAGTATAGGGTAGCTGCTAACCGTAGTGCATAGCGGTGAAACTAAAAGCTTTGCAAGAGAGTATGGATATCTATCAAAGGATAATAGAATGGGGATTTTTTGTCAGATATTATAGTTGGAAATGCTCTGGTTGACTTGCATGCAAAAGTGGAAGCATACAGAAGGCAGAAAAATGTCATCAGTAATTTCAGATTTGTATTTAAATTCTTGAAATACTATACTAGAATTTTGAGAAAGTATTACCTCTTCTCTTCTACTATATACCTCTTCATCATGTAACATCAATGTATACTTTGGTGCTAACCCCAGTTGCATTTTCAGGACGTCTATTCCTTTGATAGGCAAGTATATCTCCTTTATCATCAACTCCCAAAAAAATGGACACTCCCCAGCCACATCATCATCAAGCTCTCTTTGATGTCATGAGATTATTGCCCCTAACCTTGCTGTTTATGACAGTCTATATCATGCATTGTATTATGGTTTGGTCATTACACCTCATGACTACCCATCTCAGCTTTTGACTGTCCGTAATAGTGCATATTGTCCTTGCATATTCAATTCTCTAAAACCCTTTAAGAACCTTGCTAACTATCACCATCACCCTTGACTGTCAAACTTTCCCTTCACTGGGTATCTTCTGAGTTGGTTCAAAAAATGAAATTACCATATTTCTTAGAAAATGAAATTTGAATAGTAGTTCATATTCTTTCTCTTCTGAATCACCAAGATTCTATGAGGCTGAAGTGAGAGCTGGCTAAAGATATCCCAATCTTTTTTCTGAAAGAAGAAATTTAATTAATGAAAACTAATATACAAAAAAATGCATCAGAAAAATAATATAACTATTGTTATAAACCAACAAGTTATTAATCAGCCTAAATAACTGTCCATGAACCATGAGTCCAACAAAGAGCAATAATCATCTGTAGAATCATGATGGACGAACCCAACATGGCATTGTCATATAAAACAACAATTATTTTGCAAAATTGTTGCTGAAAACCAATCGGTTCTGCTACACATAAGAGTGTCCATTTTCCCAACATCAAATAGTAGAAAGCTATCTTGTGTATGCTCCAATACAATTGATGGAAGTGCAAAACTGTTGTATCATATCGATGTCATTGCATTCGACAAATTCACTGCCAACCATTTACCATCAGAAAATTCATCAATAACAATTTTCCATGGGGTGAATTTGTCATGATGGTGAATTTTCCCATGGTGCTTTCATTAGTATTTTTTATCCCTATCTTTCTATGTGCATATACATCGGAATGTTTCTTGATCTCACTAACAAAATTATACAAAGAAGGTTTTGTATCTATTTGGTTTCGTAGTTATTCGAAGCCATATTATTAGAAGTGGGTTTGAATCCTGTATATCGTTTTATCTAAATCTCTTGTACTTTCCTCATTGTTATATAGGTCAAGTTATCTTAAACTAGATATTTGTATATAGTTTCATACAATAGATTCTTGTGAAAGCTCTACAACTTCAATTTAGAGAATAAATATTGTATACAGTTTGTAACTTGATATCTAGAAATGTAATTTAAATTTGGTTCTCTAGCATGTCCTAAATTTAGATAGTAGGCACACTTACTTTCTACAAAATAAGGTATATAGTATTTAGCTTCAAGTAGTTTGATTTCTCATTTATAATTTTGTACATATATAATCTTTAACCTTACTCATCCTAGGAGATGACTACTACTCCTCCCCATGTCCCTGAGATTATCCAACCCATGGTGGTTGACTCATGTGCATCAGTTAATAGTCTAGAGAATGTTGGAATAGATGCTGCACACCTCGCTACGACCATATCGACCAGTTGCCAAAGCATAGTCCACAAATTTAAGGACGTTTACCAGTCATCGCCCTCAGTTCAAGATGTCGACATTGAACAATTTTAGGAAACACTTGCCTTGTTTCAAAAGCGCTGCACAAAATTGGAGGGTCTATGCACTTTCCTAAGAGAAATATTTTATGACCACCAATACCAACAAGATGGAATGGCTGCTCTGGTGCATGCATATGAAACATACCTCCAGAATATGTGATAGTTTAGTTTAGCTTGCTACTATTTAACCTTTGTACAAATCCATAATTTTTTGATATTAGTCCAATCAGAATGCGTATACTTTGATGCTATGTAACTAACAAATACATATCCATGTACATAATATGTGCCATTTTCTCACATTGTGTGCACTTTTCCCGTATATTGCTCAATATGTAAGTGCCTTTCAAATTACTATGATCACTATCTATTGTAACTACCACAATGTCTACTCTTAATCTATGTAATCTATTGCATAGCAACTTTGAATTACTTGCTCTCTTCTAAATTATATTTGCACATCCTTTTAATTTAGTTCTATGATGTTCTTGTTCAATTTCGTATGCTTCTCACCTTATGGTATTAGGCTAGCAAATACACCTACACTTTTATTCTATGCAATTAGTTGCTTACTTCTAAAGTTTGAGCTAGCCCATGCTTTTTTAGTCTACAAACGCTACAAATGCATCTTACTTCACTTTATTTTCCCTACAAAACAAGAGATTGCCACAAAACCTTAAAATCACATCTTATGCCATACAATGGTTTCTCGCATTTTCCTTTGCATTTTTTTTAGGCATTGCTTATGCTTGCTACACATAGTAAACCAAAACTTACTTCCAATTGGTGCCTATTATAGATCACAAATCCTATACATGAAATACAATCTAACAAAACCTCCTTGCACCTTCTCCAAGCTCCAAGAAATCCAAGGACTTTCATACTTGAATAAAATCTTTCAATTTTGTTCATACGAAAGGTTGTACTGACCAGTTTGCATTTCTTGATTACTACTATAACTTTGTTTTGATACCTAAATTCCATACTCACTTTGCTTGCAGGCCCTCCACTTCCACTATCTTCCACTATTGTCATGTCTACTTTAACTACAAATGCCATTGCCGACATCCTTTCAGGCATTCTTGATGTTGATCCCTTTCTACAAGTTGCATCTATCGACCCCATTCAACAACCACAACCTACGCTCCCCAAGTATCGTATTCAACTATCAGATGGAACACACACACACCCTGCATTGCTGCCCACGCAGTTCAATGAGCTTGTTTTGGAGGAGGCTTTAGTCAAAGGCTCTATTGTCCACCTCAAAGAATACATCTGCAGAAAGTTTCACAAATTCACGTACGTTCACAATTACCTTCTTTAATTTGGTTCCTCTTCTTTACACATGTACATAGCATTCACTTTCAATTTGTCCTTATCATTGCAGGGCTATTGTAATTCATAGCTTGGAAGTCATTACAAACAATGCCTCAATCATTGGAGCTCCAACTGCGATTAATGAAGCTACAACTTGTATGCCCTCTAGCAGCTCTCTGGGTTCGTTGTCCAGTAGTCCAAATCCCAACACCTCACTCAATACACCTGAACCACATCCCATTGCATCCTTGACCCCAAACCATAAAAATTGGTCCATAGAAGGTCGTGCCTTGAGTAAGAGCCCAATTCATCATTACAAGAATGCAAGTAATGATGGGAAAGTTTTTGGCTTCGATTTTGTAGATACCGCCGGATCTGAGATACATGTAACTTGCTTTAATGAACTTGTAGACAGGTTCTACGATGTGATAGAGTCTAATAACACTTATGTCATCTCAAATGGTCGTATCAGAGTCCGAAACACAAAATACAGTAGCGGCCACAACCCATATGAATTATTCCTACACAGCTCCTCAACCATCAATACATCCACTTGCATAGAGTCCACAATACCCACCCACAACCACCATATTAAAAGCATTGAATCATTGATGTCATTACCCATTAACTCCCTTGTAGATGTCATTGGTGTCCTTCTATCTATCTCTCCAGCATCAACCATTCGCAAAAGGGATGGCTCTGAAACAATAAAGTGTACAGCCACAATCATGGATATGTCAGGCCGAACCATTGATATCACACTTTGGGGTAGCCATTGCCAAATCGTAGGGAAGCAACTAGCTGGCCTTCCCCTCCAACCCAACCCACCAATTATATTGATCAAAAGTGGTCGGATAACCTCATGGTCTAGAAAATCTATTGATACCATCTTTCCTACAACCATTGTAATCAATCCTAACTTGGTTGAAGCCTCAACATTGCAAACATGGTATGCCACTATAGGGATTGGCCTTCCTTGCCTTTCCCTCTCAAAGAGCCAAGTATCAACCGACAAATTTGAAAATCCGATTCTTATTTCAAGTATTGTGAATCCAACCTCTCTTGAAAAACAAAATATTTGTGTTAAGGCCCGTATCACAAAGCTCCACTTAGACAATTTCTACTACTTGTCTTGCCCTCAGATGGTTGACAACAAAAAATGTAAGAAAAAGGTTCTACAAATTACCCCAAGTGCTTTTAAGTGCCCCAAGTGTTCTGCAGAGATGGCTACATGTGATTTTAGCTACATGCTAAAGATGGACTTGCAAGACGGGACAGGTCATCTTCTTGATGTCACTGCTTTTGAAGAACCAGCAACAACGTTGTTTGGAGTTTGCGCAGAAGATTTGCAGCTCCTACTAGCAGAACCTAATGGTCGTAGCCAGATTTTGCAACCAATTCTCAACCACGAGTTCCTGCTAGCACTGTCCATCCAATCAAATACTTTCAGTGGCCGTGAATCTCAAAGCATTGTTATTACAGCTATTAAGCGCGCTTAGATTTTCTATTGTACTCTTTTCAAGTATGCTTATTGCATCACGTACAATTATCCACTTTTTGTAACCACATCAAACAATCAAAAGAAAAAATTACTTTTTGCAATATTGAATTTGAAAAACATATATACATCTTTCCATATATACATGTTTCATGGTAAATTTGGAGTTACCACTATTTAGTAAGCTTTTCCATTGTACAATTGCAAACTATTAAATTACATATGCCATCACCATTTAGCGGTTACCGTAATTCCATTTGCACTTAATACATTTGCGTTTTTATCCCTTTCAAGTTTCAGGACATTTACTATAGCACAAAAAAACATAAACAAACATTTATTCATTCGTATATTTTGTTGTTTCAAACGATCCCAAACAAAAATGGTTTCCTTTCAACTGATGCTTACACCGACCAATGCTTTCATATGGTTGTGAATGTTTTTCTTAGAAAATTGACATTATTGCATCCATCGGATACCTTTAACCTTCAATATTTTAGTCTTGTCAAATACAAAATTTACTTCTAATTTCCAACATTTTTATGTAAACTTGCAGCAATTTTTAAATGGATTTGGAAAACTCAAGATTGCAACAAAAAAGAGCACGCTGTAACCAACAAGAGCGCACCCGCTACCATGCGAAGAAAGACATCATCAATACAAGAAGACGACAAAGGAAACAAAGCATGGCTAATGACGCTTCCACTTCCACCCTCCCATCCTCTGCTACACCCTCCCACCTTCAACTTGACAATACTAGAACACAAGCACATACAGAAACCTTGGCTAATGCCACTTCCACTTCCATACTCCCATCCTCCGCTACACCCTCCCCTCTCCATCCGACTCCAAACTTTGGTCAGACCTTCCTTGCTGCTAGATCTTCCTTTCATTCTACGCTTGACAAACTTTCAATCATGTCAACTTGTATAGTTTGCATGGAAAAATATCCAGGTATTAAGACAAAACTAGTACTTGGAATACCTACTTGCTACAGATGTGCAGCTGAAAAAAATGGCAATCGGTTCTCCAAATGGAATAACATGGATCCTGGTGAGCAACCTCCATGTTTACGAAGACTAACTCAAGTTGAAGAGATGCTAATAGCTAGAGTCAGCCCAATCCTTCAAGTCACCTATGCAAAAGGAGGGCAACTAAAATATACTGGGCACACTATTAGCTTCCCTCAAGATATCTCTATGATTGCTACCCACTTACCTAGACGTATAGATGAACTAGACATCTTATTGGTTAATAGAAAAAACATTGGCCAACAAGACTATAGCTTCTATGTGAGTAGAGGTCGCGTATACGAGGCCCTACATTATAAAACCTCACATGACCCATACTATAGAAATGTACAATTAGATGTGGCTGCTTTAGCATGTCTACCAAGTGCTCCCACTAACATTTCCGACCTCCTATCTGCAACTACCACAATTACTAGCACCCCACCTACAAGCTCTAACCTTAACGATACTACAACCGTCAACCCTACTGAAGAAGACATTCAGCCCTCTACTTCCTTTGTAGCTAACCTTCCCCCAGCACACACAGAAGTCGAAGAATTGCGTTCTTTATTGCAATTAGGTCAAGGCCGACCAACTTTATGTATGGATTGGCCACCCCTTTCACCATCACCCGTCAATGAATACACCACTGAAGGATTGTTTGTTATGGCTTTCCCAACTCTGTTTCCAAAAGGCGTCGCCGCTTTCAAGCAACAACGCATGCAAGAAGTTAAGTTACATGAATATGCTCTCCACATGCTTCGGTACTTTGACAATAGGTTTGGCCAACACCCTCGCTTTAGGTACTTCATTCTGAATATTATCATGCGTCATCGCAGCCAGTCCACAGCATCAGTGTTTGTCCATAAGCACATTAATACATGCTTTCCTGCAACAATATCTGATCTTCGCCAACATTTAAAGGACCTACCAGATGACAAACTTGCTGAACAACTCATGCGCTTTGGATCGACAATCCGTGGAACACGACCATTCTGGAACCGCTGCAGAGGGGAGCTCACTGATATGGTCCTCCAAGCTGGTTGCCCAACGCTTTTCTTTACACTTAGTGCAGCTGATACAAAATGGCCTGACCTACACAGTATTATGCCATCATCGGCACCTTCAAATTTGCAAGCCGCTTATAAGTGGAGGATACAAAACATTGTTCAAAATCCACACCTTGCTGCCCAATATATGCATCTCAGATTTACTGCATTTCGTGAAGAGGTTTTGGAAAAGCTACTTGGTGCAACCGACTATTGGTACAGGTATAATATCGCTCCCCTCACAAGCTTGCATTTACTACAACTTGAATGCCTCCTAAGTTCCTAACCTTGACAAACCGTCAGGTACGAATGGCAACACAGAGGCTCCGCACATATCCATGGTTTCCTTTGGCTACAAGCAGCACCTGATGTTGGGAAACTACAATGGGACAACCTTGAAGCAGTCCAAAAAGCCCTTACCTACATTGCCAGGCATGTATGTGCATGGAACCCTCGCTCACTACTATCAAGGAACCAACCAATTCATCGATCTCTTGCAGATGACCCTTGTTCAATGGACAACACAATGATCATGCAAACTAACCCTATCATCGACTACACTGAACTTGTCAACTGTGTTCAACGCCATACAAAGTGTACCTTACAAACATGCCTTCGAAGAAAGGGCCAATCCCTCCAATGTCGTTATAAAGCACCTTGGCCCATGCAAGAAATTTCCACCCTTGCCATTGATGAATCTGGCCTACCTAAATTTACCGCTGCTCGAAATGATGATCGCTTAAATCAACACAACCCATCTATCCTCTCTATTTGGAGAGCTAATATTGATTGTCAGCCTATTGTCTCCATCCATGCAGTCCTCAAGTATATTGCTAAGTATGCAACAAAAGCAGAGACCAAGTCAGAAACATACCACACTATGCTTTCTCGTATTTCAACCAATATTGAGTCTGACAAGCCTGCACCAACAGCTTTCAAAAAAATGCTTGCTGACACTCTTGTCGACCGTGATATTGGAGCCCAAGAAACTTGCCACCTCTTGCTTAAACTTCCACTCTCCCTGTGCAGTAGGACTTTTGTCTCTTTAAATGTGAACCAAAAAAGTTTTCAACGACTAGGGCTCTCATCTGAATCATCCACCACCTGCCCAAGTAACATTGATGCTTACATGATTCGTCCAGTTTATTTAGAGGCTATGTCACTTATTGAGGTCACCCAAAAGTGGACCTACAAGGCATCCCGGAAGCAAAGGCAATGGAAAGAGCACCCCATTAAAGCCATTGTTCGTGTCTCACCACGCTTCACCTCCATCCCTGCAAGAGATGACATTTGCTTCGAAGCATTTTGCTGGAGTGAACTACTTTTGTACAAACCATTCCGCAGCATTCAAAATGAGTTCGCAATGCCCAATAGTAATATTATACAACAGTGGGAGAGTTTTGCAGACAGTTACCATCCTTGGCATGTTCTCCGCACGCGCTCAGAGCCTTCAGAAGATACAGAATCTAGCTCCTCTTCAAATCCAGAAGATATAGTACACGAGAACAACCCATCTGAGTGGCAAGTATTATCAAGCCTCTACCCGAGCGTTCCTTTTCAATTTGATGAACTAGATATGCTTGGTCGTCGTGACATTGACTTGCACCATGATTGGGGCTCCTGCCAACTAAGTCCCCAAGAACAAGTCTATGCTACTACCTACATTGAATCCAGTCGCCAGACATTTGTACTCCCCCATCTTCCCACAATCCCTACCCAACTTGACCTCTCTGTCCAACAAAAGAAAGCATTTGATATAGTTTTCTCTCATCTAAATACATGTACTTTGCAACCTCCTTTACGGATGATTGTTCAAGGAACTGCTGGAACTGGAAAATCACACCTAATAAAAGCCATCCAATCTGCCATCAACAGTTCATCCCAAAATTCCCCATCGCCATTACTACTTCTAGCACCTACAGGTGTAGCGGCATTTAACATCCAAGCATCAACAATCCACTCAGCCCTACGTATACCTATCAAAGATATTGCCCCCCTGCAAGGGCAAGCACTAGCAGCCTTCCAAGAAAAAATGTACTTCATTCGGTACATTTTAATAGATGAAATGAGCTTCCTTGGCCCCAGATTACTTCAAAGTATTGACATGAGGCTACGTGAGGCATTCCCCAACCACAACCAATTCCCATTTGGAGGACGCTCAATCATGCTCTTCGGTGACCTTGGACAACTACCACCAGTCAAGGACATTCCTATGTATGCCTCTACCTCATACGGGGGTTCTCTATGGCGGAGCTTCACAACAGTAGTAACACTAAGCAAAATATTTCGGCAAAGCGGAGAGGACCCAGCGCAAGTTACCTTCCGTACCGTCCTCTCAAATTTACGAAATGCAGTTCCTACAGTCGAAGATTGGCAGGTTCTTATGTCACGCTCCACCGCAGCTCTACCTTGTTCAACTCAAGCTGAGTTCTTGCCCTCAATATTTCTTTTTGCAACCAATGAAATGGTCTCACAACATAACTTGCGAATGTTATTATCTTTGGCAACACCAATTGCCTTGTCAACTGCAGAGCAACTACGAGGTTCACCAAGCTCCAGCCCAGATGAAGAACAACTACAATCTAAGGTCCTTTTATGTGTTCATCAAAAGGTCATGCTTTGTTCAAATTTATGGGTGGAAACAGGCCTCGTCAATGGTGCACTTGGACAAGTCCAAGCTATCTTCTACAAGGATAGTGAACATCCACCTTCACTTCCCTTGTTTGTTGTTGTCCAATTCGAAAAATACATAGGCCCTGCTTGGGATCTCAATAACCCAAAAAATGTCCCTATTGCCCCTGTGAGTTGTGGTCTCCGTCGTCAAATTCCCCTGAAAATGGCTTGGGCCTTGACAATACACAAATCACAAGGGCTTACACTTGAAAAGGCAACTGTTGACATCGGTAACATCGACCGGCAAGGGCTTACATTCACAGCTATTTCTAGAGTTCATTCACTAGAAGGGCTGCAAATCAATCCAACTTTCTCCTTTCAAAGATATGCACGCATGAATCAAAGCTCTTGTGTTGCTCATCGTAAACAAGAGGAGGCTCGCTTACTCTTTCTATCCACCGAAAACCCTTGAACACACAATGCCATTGCACATTCCTATAGGTTAGCTACTCTGCCTATGAAATCTAAAACAATCCACACCATACCCACAGATCTTCTTAAAAGAGTATTATTAGAAAATAGTAAAGCATATTTAATAAATACAAGAATATTCATTTTCTTGCTTTCTACCATTTAACTGTGTGGCATTTCCATCAAGAGTATACTATATTTCTTGCCATTTTGTTTTACATGGGATATGGATAACAGTCCTGCAACATCACAAATTATTAATTTTTCCCCTCTAAAAAGACTCTTTCTGTTGCTATTATTTTCTCTTTTTGTTCCTATTTTTTTTTTTCCTCATGTAGTGCAGCTGAAGATCTTTGTGCAAAATACACACACGCTATTAACAACAGAGATTTTCAGCAGTGGATAGCTGTATAGCTCCTTTCAAACATTCTGGAGAATATTTTTGCCACTTTAATGTACAGACTAATTTTGTGTTTTATCATGTTTTTATTCTTTCAAATCTTTTATGTGCAATTTTCTTCCAATTCTCCTGTTTCTTCATGTCAACTAGACCACTTTAACTATATGGTTAGTTTACTCATGTTGAAATGTGTGTGGGTGCCCAACCTCACCATGATGTGAATATTCTGGATACACCACAATATTAAAACAAGGCAAATATATGGTTATTGTTAATTTACAAAATATTCAATAAATGGATCTTTTCTAATATACAGTTACATGAAGAGGATACTATTTTCTTCTTCTATTTTTTTTTATGCTGCTGGTTGCCTGTTAATTAAATTTGCATAGTTATTTCTATCCGTGCTTTTAAGACTGACGGTATTTCTCATGTACTCATAATAACTCAAATTATCAGACATTTTTAAAAGATAATTTGTTAAAGTATATGCTGCATTCATGGACTCCGCTGCCCAATTTTTACTTCCAACTAAACATTAACTTGCAGTTCAATACAATAAACAAACTTTCATAATTCAATGCAGTTCATAACAATTACTAAATAATGCAACTAAATACCTGTTAACTCTACTTTTCCTCTGATATGCTACTCAACATATGTTTTTTTTGGATTCTAAAACTTTTTGGATGCTGAAACATTAATGGAAACTCCTTAGATTTGGCCAGAATTGGGCTTTCACTTTTTAAACCATGATGATCATAAATAAAAACTTTGCTTGCTATTTGAATGTAACTATTGGATTGTAATTGACCTTTCATGTCATTGAAGAATTTATTATCAACGTTGACAAAAAATAGAAACTAATAAAGAAAAATAGTATGCAAAATTCAACTGTGTTTTTTTCATTTTTATATTTGATGCAGAAAATTCCAAAATGGTGGTTCTGCTACTACTGAATATGCCATGTTTCTTGGACTGTGTATGGTCTAATTGCCTCACAGTATGAAGAATTCAACTGTGTTTTTTTCATTTTTATATTTGATGCAGAAAATTCCAAAATGGTGGTTCTGCTACTACTGAATATGCCATGTTTCTTGGACTGTGTATGGTCTAATTGCCTCACAGACCAATTACAAGTGACTGGTGAAGGTTCCAAACCACTAAATCAGTTTGTGGACGATTATTTTGGATACAAGCATGATTTCTTAGGTAGAGTCGTTGTAGTTTGGATAGAAGCACGATTCGCTGTAGCATGATACAATAACTCTACAGAAGTTTTTACCATAAACATTCCAACTCATTCCCTTCGACTATGGAAATTTCATGTCTTTAATCTGACATTTGTTTGGTACTATCACTGGTTTTGTGGGGAAAGCAATGCTCTCACCTGTTATTTATCTGTAAGCTGTTATGTTATTTTCCTATGTTTATTGATGTTTATTATTGGAAGTCATCATGCTGTACACAATTGTCATTATCAGTAAAATAAATATCAAAATGATAATGGGAATGAATAAGCTTCTGTCCAGATTTATGTTGCCTTTTTATTTATCTAATACAATATTCATAATATTAAAATGGATTTTCTGCATGTAAAACAATTCAACAAAATTAAAAAACTACTTTATTTTATTACTACAATAATAAATCTGGCTCCACAACTCTTCGGCGTACCAATTGCACACCAAGGTGCATTAGCTAGTTATTACGATTTCGCTTACGTTATTGGGATGCCTTTGCCAGATTGTGTTTCACCGTTGACCTCATTTCCGTTTTATAAATGTAAATATACATAATGAACCAATAGCTTCATTCAATCTCCACATTTCAAAAATCCAAAGGATATGGGCACTAGTCTATCTTTGCAAAAATTTCGTCCGACTGCCAAGTCAATGCAAGACGATGTTGTGCTTGAAGAATATGAAGATCTTGTGAAGGTAGATCAAGATTTAAATGGATCTAATTCGATGTATTTTAATGAGTATCTGTCCTCTATAACTACACAGGAAAAAATATAATTGGATTTCCTCTTTTTTATCCTTCACTTAACAAAATTACAGTATCCTCTAGTGCTTCAGAGATGGCCGCCATGGCTGTAAATGGATGAATTGCCATGCAATCAAGGCAACACAAGCCCAAGTGCAGGAAAAGACACCGAGGTCGTAGAGGTATGCCTATGGTGGGACAAGAGATGGATGGACACTAGGTTCATAAACCACGTTTTAATCGAGATAATAATTCAGGCTTGTTAAAATATCGAATTTTGTCAGAGGATTCGATTCGCATAATGTTAATATGGACGAAGTTTGGTCGTGACAAATATAAAATCCTCGAGGAGAGAAAAACTTACGCCAATACCTGAGAATTTTTCTTATTAAGCCATCCTCTGCTACTCTTGTGAATCTAAAACCAAACAGTAATATTAAACTCTAGAACAAACACACAAAAAGATTATTCCTATTAAACTTGAAAATGAATTATGATGTCGCTTCAATATAGAGATCTTAAATGACAATGATTTGTATTTTCGTCTATACAAAATAGACTGTATTTTAAAGAGATAAAAATTCCTTTCTAAAGATCTTGCAACTTCTAAACAAATATTTCTCATCTCCAAAATAACAGTAAAGATACTTTAAACTAGCAATAACATCTTGCTGTGCAATGGGTATGTTGAAGAGGTGTGGAAGGTCAACTAGGAAAAAATTTGGTCTACTTTTTGCATACATTTTGTAGTACATGAGGTCAATTGATAGGCCATTTACCAAATGATGGTGTTTGTACAACAAAGGTCTCAATGGAGAAGTGATAGCTTCAAATCAACTATGCATCCTCTTACATGGATCAAAAGATGATTGGAAAAGAACCTCTAAATGAGGAAGATAAACATGCTCCATTACCAATGGGGTCATGATATGATTCAAATAGAGAGAGGGAGAGATAGAGGGGGAAGAGTGAGAGAGAGGGGGGACTAAGGGTACAAAGGAAAAAATAGAGAGACATAATGAACAAAGAGAGAGGACCTAAGAAAGAAAGGGATATATAAAGAGGGAAGAGGGAGATAGAGAGACAAACATACATAGAGAGTGAGAGAGAAAGATATATAGAGAGATGCAACAAGACAAAGAGGCCAAGAGGTAGAGGGAGAGAGAGATAAGAGAGATAAAAAGAAATAAATATATTTTTTTTAAATTGATATTTGATTACTAAGAGAGAAAGATTTCAATTACATCATCATCATAAAGGTAGTAGTCATTATCCCCTGCTCTAAGTGGTACCAAACAGGAGCCATATTAGAAGCAAGCCTTAGATATTATATCATAATAACAAAAAAAAGGGATTAGATGTGTTCACTCCTTTTATTGTTGTTCTGCTCAATTCCACTATTATAATTCTTACTAAGTTTATAAAAGTCAAATCCTTGGAATGCCCCAATGGGTGGGGAAGTCCACTTCCAGATAATATTGCCAAAATTTTGTTGTACCTTCCAGGTCTTTGATTACATTGTCTCTTTTGATATTTTCAGTTCCTCCATCCGATTGCTTGAAATCCTCTAAAGAATAGCTATTTTTAATGCTTAAATACTTCAAGTAGTTGGCCAATGACCAAGAGATAGCTATAACACTATTCTCTTATGCACTTCAAGCTTTGCATGACCTAGGGGTCACCCTCAATAACACTGGATATGAAAATTAGACATGGTTACATCACAATGCTTAGCGGATAAAATTTATAAAAATAACAAGGGTTTATATGTCTACACCCATGACCCAATACTTCCCTTGTCACCATTATAGCTTAGCTATAAAGTGTAAAATGATTATGAATAAATTACAAGATGGATAGGGTTTGAATTTATCTTTGTAAATTTGAGTACGCTATTTCTAAGATTAAGAAAAAGTTATTCAAGATAGGTAGGTTCCTATCCAAGGTTATAGAGTCAAAAAATTGCATACACCCTTCACTAAATTATAAAAATACTTTGAAGATGATTTAGTCATTAATACCTTATACCAATGAGATCAAATAATGACTAACAATGTAACTCTACTTAACAATCCATTCTACAACAAAAATATTATCATTATTTTCAATGAAAGAATTTACATTGCTCCTTAAACAAAAACTAACCCTAAAAATAACTTAGATGCAAAAAATATGCATGGAAAGCTTTGCAATCCTTGATTTTATTACTGAAATAAACATCCCATTACAAATTGGAGACAATATACAGTAAGAGCACGCAAAAGCATGTATTCATATAAGTTGCAATCAAAATATACAATGCAATTAGAGAAATATTTGCAAGAACAAACCTCTTTTTCCCTACACAAATCAAACTAACACCCTACCCCTTAAAACTTTTCAAAATCCAAAACCCTCCTAAATGAAACAAAGACTACAAATTAAAGGGAAGGGAGAAGCCCAAATTCATTAGCACCTATCACAAGTCTAACCCTCAAATCTATAACAAACTGGTATCTAGAATATGTTTTGGCATCTTTATGTCCTCCTTATCTTCTCTTACTCCCTTTATAGCTAAAGTTTATTTTTCCCCTTTCTTTCAATCATATGCACACTTTTCACCTGGGTGTAAAAACCCATTTACTACCTTATTTTCACCAAAATATGAAAAAAATTCACCTTAATTCAGTTATCCATCATATTGGCAAGTAGAGAAACAAGAATATACCCAAGCATTTTAACCAATAGAGCTTCTATATTAACTTTGCAATTAGTTTGACATTTTGACAAATAGCTAGCCAACAACCATTCTCTCTTTTCATATTTGGTCTACAACAATTGTATTCCTATATGCTAAGCATTTTAAATCACTGTGAGGGAACATTAATTCATGGGGATATTTGGCAACTTGAAAAGAACATTTTACCTCCACCTCAAATCTTCCAATCTAAATAGAACACCATACACATCATGCAAGTTAGACTTTCTTAATGCAATGCAAATGGCTCTCTTCTTCAATGTTAAAACTAATATTAGGTATTTTAAATCATGTATGGGGTGTGATGAATTGTTACAAGCCATTTTTCTTCATGCTTGGGAATTTTTAATGGTTGAAATATTGCCAAAAATGTTCCAAGAGAAAGAGAATTCATGGAGGGGTGTCTTACTGAGATGTTTTAACAACTATAGGTCATGAAAATAAGTTTTTGGATATTACAGAGTTGACTAGCATGTGAGAAATTTAAAAAGAATTTCTAAAATTGTTGTTGAGGCATTGGAAAGGCATCATGGACATTTTTGGAGGTTGAAATAGCATTTCTTACTCACTAAATGATATGAAAAAATTTCCACAAAGTATTTGGATACGAATCACCATCATTTTCATGCTACTCCAAGATTAAAAAAAAATCCTTCAAATGCCCCTCCACATGGTATACACCTATTGCAATGCTCACTTTATTCAAAACATATTTTTGTCTCATTCTTTTCTTTGCAAAAATGCACTACAAGTTAAAGGTGATAAAGCGAGTGCATAAGATGTGGTTTTTGAAAAGGTGAAAAAAATCACATATTTTTTGTCGTGCTCTCCATCAGGTTTACATGTGTTTCCATGCAAATATTTTTTCATATTTTAATTATGTTAAGGTTTCCATCTTTAATCTGTTTTATAATGTGTCCTTTTTTTTCAAAAAACCAACATTGGGTATTTTCAGTATAGTTTTTTACTCATTTATCAAATTTTAAAACAAAATACATTTTTAGAAACTAGACTCCATTCTACACGTATTGAAAAAATTATTTTCGATTAGTTTGTAAAATAATTAAGTGGGGGCATGCTCAATTTTTTTAAAGGATGTGTCCACTTTTAAAATTAGTAAAAAATTAATATATTCATTAAAAAATAAGCTAAAAAATTCGGCATAAACTACATGGTGTTAGCTAATTTCTTTAACTGAAGTGATTTTTGAATTTCTAAAAAAATTAACATTTTAGGCGGAACACAGTAGACACTATGTTATGTTTTTTGTAAAAAAAATAGGACCTCTTGTGTGCTTCCCTTTTTTCAAACCCTTAATCTTCACCATTTTAAATAAAATAGTTCAAAAGTAGATTTGGAGCACTAAAATTGTTGTTCTGGTTGCATCTTCAAATTTTGAGCATAACTATCTTCATTTTCTCATTGAATGTTAGACTTTGCTGATTTCAAAGAATAGTGGCATCTTAGACCCCATTTTTGTGTTACAACTTGTTGCACTTAGACATATATCCAATATCATTTTATTTTTGACATGATAGAAGAAAAGAGGTCAATTTTAGATAAAGTTGACACTTTGTATAATATTGTAGGTGTATGGATGAAGATAGCCAACACTAGAAGTTTGTGTGGTCCAATAAGTCTATGGTTTTCTTAGCCCATAGAAAATAGTTGACAATATTGGTAGTTAATTTTCTCTTGTAATGTGTTCCATAAATGGAGGAACATTCATAAAGGTATCCTCCCATCCTAATGTTAAGAATAAAATAGTGAATTTTTAAGCTATAAAATTAAAAATATAATTTTAACACACTAGACATCAATTTTATCATTAAAATATTAAAATAAGTTTTAATTACATTAACCAAGTTATGAAAACATGGTACTCTTGGAGATGTTCAATTTAAAAAATTATTCATATAGATTTTTAAATAAAATATTATGACCTTAAGATTTTAGGCCTTTCACATTACAAATATAAGACCATCTATGGCACATAAGATAATTGTAAGAGGGGAAAAAAATGTTGGCCTACATATGGTGAATGGTATGACATATTAGAAGACATTTCCGAATGGAGATAATGGAGCCAAAATAGAGATCTCATGTTTGTGGTTGGGTTATGATGAGATTATAATAAGTGTATGGAATTTGATATTTTTACCTAGGTTATGGACTCATCTTAGGATTTAGGTGTCATATTTTGCATGGCTATAACTCATGGTTTCCTAATCACCTTTTTATGCTACCACTTGTATCACTTATCTTATTTATTGGATGCTTGATATGGAGGATTCATAGTGATTTTATATGTATTATTATGTTGATATAATTGTTTTGATTATATGGGAAAAATAGGTTTGGGGGGACTCGAAACCGCTTACAAACAAGTTTTGAAAGGACCCAAAACCCTCTCAAATAGGACGTTGCATAAAGATAAAATAGAGCCAAACAATAGCGCATCAATAATAGCCATTGAAAGATTAACTAGATTACCCAAGCTAAAGAAAATAGGTTTTGAAGGGGACCTAGAAACCTTCACAACTAGGTTTTATAGGGACTTGAAACCCTAATGAAATGCAAACCCTGCCTAAAATAGCCAATCAACAACAAACCAAATGCTCAAATAGTATATTCCTGAGCCAACACAACTTGAATCAATCAAGCAAAAATGAGAATACTACTCAGAAAAAAAAATTAAAGAGCCAACAAAAACTTGCATATTGATGAAGCATAACACCCAATTCACCAAGCCTGCCTCTCCACCTCTATAAGAGAAGAAACTAAGAACATTGTTTTGATAATAGAAACAACTCTCCAACAAATCCACACTCAACCTCCATAAGAATGGCCTCCACTTCAAAAAGATCAATAGGATAGAAACCTTAACCCAAGAACACACCTCCACCTCAATAGGAGAAGTCTCCACCTCTAAAGGAGACTTAAAATCCAAGGAAAAGGTAGAAACTCCTACAAAAATGATGAACTTAGAATCCATAGGCAACAACAACCCATTTGGAGCCGGCCCATTCAAGAGGATATCCTTAAGAGCCTTCAACAGAGGAATAGACAATTTGAAGGAACCAACTCCTTAACCTCCTCAAAAGAGGAAACACTCCGAAAGAGAGGGCATCCAAAGCAATCACAAGCCAAGAGAACATCTAGGACAAGAAAAAAAGTACTAAGCATAACCTAGCCAACAGCTTCAAACCCGAAAAAAAAGCATCAGAAATAGCCAAACACAAACAAACCTCTTCCAAAAATAAGAAAACACAGTCCAGAAAGGGAGCCATGGTACACAGCCATAAAGAGGACTAACACCACCAACCAGACTATCACCAATAGTAGTAGTATGGAGGGTAGAAACCCACACCAAAACAACCTTCAAAGTAGAATAACCAATAAGAACAACCCTCTCAAGGAAATGAAAAGTTGTGACCACCATCCACACCCACGAGTGTTGTGAAGGAATAGCACCAGAAGGCAAAGCAGTCTTCATGCTAGAGGATGAAAATAACCAATCCTAAGATCACTTACATTCTAGCAACAAAAAACACACCAACACCCACCAAGGGATTAAAGAGGCTCCCTTAAAAAACAAGAGCAGTTGGGCAAAAAAAGAAGCACATAAGTACAAGCCAAAAAAGAAGACTAAAATAAGAGCGGAAAATGCTCTAGAACACAACCCGAGAGCACCCATCTAGGAAAAATTTAAACCAATGAAGCCACTCCACTGGAAAGAAGCACCCCCCAAGAAATAAATCATCGACAACCAGATGATCTTTAGCAATGAGTCAACCCAAGCAGAAAATGTGGGAGAATAGACACCAAAGCTAGAAACACAATAAATACCACACCCCCAAAAAGCAGAGGCATTTCAAGGCGAACCAACATGGAGAAGAGTCAACTTAGGCAGAAGTCGGATGGGGAAAGAAAAACCATTCTCTAAAGGAGGAGATACAAGCTTTGAAGGAACAAGAAATGAGCCCCAAAGAGCCATCCTCCTAGAAGAGACTCTAGCCGAACACCCTCGTAGGCCGGAGTATAGAGAAACAGCCAGCAGAAGCAGGAAATGTTGGGTTCAATGAAGCCCAAATTAGGATGTTTCCTTCTTAATTCAAAATAGTTTCTTTTTGTTTGTTTAACTTCTATTGGCATGTGCTTGCCAATTTAGAAGTTGTCTATTTTGAATGGGATTTTCCATTTAATTGGTTGGAGACTTGTTTTATAAATAATGTTGCTAGCTAAATATGTAATTGATTCATAACTTGTGATTAATAAGAGATAATCCCCGAGTGTGGATGTAGCCATCAAATTGATGGTGAACCACGATAAATCTGGTGTTCATATTTTGTGATTGATTTTCATCTTTTTTCTTTCTGCAATTTCTTTTTCATTTGATTCTGCAAATTATATTCAACAATTGGTATCAGAGCAGGTTGGAGAATTTGGTGCAGGAAATTTGTGAAGAACTTCTGCAGCCATGGAAGATGCAGACAAGTGGAAAATTGAAAAGTTTGTAGGACAAAATTTTGGCCTTTGGAAAGTGCAGATGGAATCCCTTCTCATCAAACAAGATCTTTCAAATGCATTGGCTAGCAAAGCCAAAGGGAAAGGATCTCTATTAGATGAAGAATGGGAGAAGTTGGACAAAAAAACAAGAGCTACAATTTTCCTGTCGTTGTCTAGCAATGTCTTATTTAATAATGTCTCTACAAAGAAGACAACATAGGAGTTGTGGGACAAACTATCTTCAATGTATGAGATGGCTCCTGCTTCCAATAAGGCATTTATTATGAAGAAATTGTATAATTTAAAAATGTGAGAAGGAGGGGTTATGTCCAATCATTTGAATGAATTTAATACATTAGTTACCTAGCTAATTTCTATAGGCATAAATTTGGATGATGAGATCAAAGCTATTTTATTATTGTGTTCTTTACCAAATAGCTGGGAAGGTGTTGTGATGGTAGTGAACACTTCGGTGGCTGCCAAAAGCAAGTTGAAATTCGATGATGTTGCAGCCACTCTTTTGAATGAAGATATGCAGAGAAAAAATCAAGAACCCTCATCTGGTGAGGCATTAACGGCTATAAGTATTAGTAATAGAGGTAGAAGTAGAGAAAGAGGCAAATATAATAACCGAAGGAGATTAAAATCCAAATCGCAGTCAAGAGGAAACATGGGTGCCTGTTGGTTTTGTGGCAAGCCAGGTCACACAAAGAAAAATTGCTGGAATTATAAGAAGGCACAGGACTCAGTCATCAAAAATCAAGCAAACACTATAGGTGAAAAGGATGATTGAGTTTTAATCTTGGCTACTAGAGAAACAACTACAGGCTCTTGGGTACTTGACTCTGGAGCTTCTTTCCATGCTACTTCATGCAAGCAAGATTTTACAAATTTTCAAGGAGTTTTCGGTAAGGTTTTTCTTGGTTGCAATAAGGAATGTGAAATTGTTGGTAAGGGTGATATAGTTTTAAATTTAAAAAATGGCAGTCAATGGATTTTAAAGGATGTCAGATATGTTCCTAGATACTGAAAAGAAATTTAATTTCTGTCAGTCAGTTAATTGCTTCTAGGTGTGATGTTAAATTCTCTTTAGAAAATTGACAAGTAACAAAAGGGGTTTTAGTGATTGCAAAAGGCAAGAAGTTGGGTAATCTTTATATTTTAAAATGCCATGGTGAAGTGGGAGCTGCCATGACAGTCATGGACAATAACTCAGAAATTTGGCATAAGAGGCTCGGTCACATGAGCAAGAAAGGGCTTGAAGTAATGCTTCAACGAGATCAGCTTCCCAGCTTGCAATCAGTGGATTTGTAGTTTTGCGAACATTGCCTCTATGGCAAACAAAGTTAGGCCATCTTCTTGAGGACAAGCCATGATAAGAAAACTACTCCTTTGGCACTTGTGCATTCAGACGTTTTTGGTCCTACTAAGATAACTTCATTTGGAGGTGCAAATTACTTTGTCACATTTCTTGATGATTATACTCAAAAAATTTGGATTTACATGTTGAATAAAAATTCAAAAGTTTTTTAAAGGTTTAAAATTTTCAAGGCTCTTGTCAAAAATCAAATACGGCATAAGATTAAACGTTTGAAAACTGACAATGGAGAAGAGTTTTGTTCTTCAGAGTTTGATAATTTTTGTGTAGACAACAAAATTTGAAGAATAAAGCTGGTCCCATTCACCCCTCAAGAAAACGAAGCAGCTGAGCGATTGAATCAGACAATTTTAGAGAGAGCTTGGTGTATGCTCTCCAATGCCGGGTTGGGAAAACAGTTTTGGGCAGAGGCTTGCAACACTGCAGTTTATTTAATCAACCGTGCCTTGTCATCTCATTTGGATTTTGATATTGCTGAGGAGAGATGGCTTGGGAAAATAATTTCATATCATTTGCGGGTGTTTGGCTGTGAAGCATTTGTGCATATTGCAAAAGAATAGAGAACGAAGCTTGATTTCAAATTGAAAAGATATTTTTTTCTGGGCTATAGAGAGGATCAATTTGGTTTTAGGTTGTGGGATCATGTTGCTAGAAAGATTGTGCGCAGTTGGGATGTTGTCTTCAATGAGAAAAAATTCTCAAGTTTGCAGCCTCTGGACAAATCTTTGGATGAATTTTTTGAAGTTGAATTATTTGAAAATGGTCATGTTAAGAAAACTTTTTTTCTTTCTCCCAACCTTTATAAATTCCTTCAAATTCTCACACCCCTATTTTTTCATAGCCATCTATTACACACACTCTACCTTCAACTTGTGTTACTCCTATTGTTAGCACACAGCCTATACTAAGAAGTTCGCAACCTCGAATATTCATTGTCTAGCCCATTCTAAGTGAAACACAGCCAATTCATAATCCATTGCTACCTATGGATTATTCAATTCAGCATTATTCACATTCCTCACACCCCTCATTCCATTCGTTGCCTTTGGCCAAAACATAGCCTTTATCAGTTCATGCGCAGCATTTACCAAATCACTCTTCAATTTCTAATTCACATCCCTCTTTATATCATTCTCTGCCCCTGCCAACTATGACAGAGGACCTCTGGTAAATGAGGCGCTACCTTCAACATCAAATGCACTGCCTTTGAAGAATGATTCGCTACCTTCTCATCAGAATATGTAGCCTTTATTTAATGTGCATCCTCCATAATTGTTGGCACATGCTTCTAAACTTCATTCCCTGCCATTACAATCCAATTCGCAGCCTTTTCTCACTACTCCCCTATCTTCTGTGTCAGCTTCATTAGCTTCTGTGGACACTTCATCATCTCATGCGCAATCCATGTTTGATTCGCTGCCCCCATTCACTAGTAAGCCTTTGCAAATAAATTTGCAGCCACTAAATGTTCATACGCTGCCATTGCAAATCAATTCGTAGCCAATAGAAACAAATCAATCACCACCTATCAACACCCAAATGAAGCCCCTATTTTCTCAAGTGGGAGTTGGTAATACAGAGAGTTTTGCAACTATACAGGGGCAAAAATTTAGATGAGCTAATGAACAAGGGAGTATGAAAAAATAGGTCATTGGTGCTCATTTACCAAATAATGATGAACATATACAGCAACAGGGTAATTTATAGTTAGAAAGTGATCCTCAATTGCGGAGATCATCCTGAAAGAGGAAGCTACCTAAGAAATATGATTATTTTGAGTTTCTTTTATCTGATGATTATAATTATGAATTATTGCTTTGTGGTGAGGCAAATTTGATGACTTTCAAACAAGCTTGCAAAGATGCAAATTCAGTCAAATGGATGGAGGCAATGAATGAAGAAATGGAGTCTTTGCGTGCCAATGACACATGGGATTTGGTTCATCTTCCACCAAATTGGAAACCTCTAAAGAATAAATGGGTGTATCGTGTGAAAGAGGAAGAGGAAGTTCATCAACCTTATAGGGCCAGACTAGTTGTCAAGGGTTTTGCTCAGGAAAAAGGTATTGGTTTCAATGAAATATTTTTACCAGTTGTGAGAATGACCACCATTCGAGCAGTGTTAGGCTTGGTAGCCATTTGGGATCTTGAACTTGAGCAACTAGATGTCAAGCTACTTTTCTTCATAGAGATGTTGAAGAGGAATTATACATGGAGCAGCCTGAAGGTTTTACAAAACTGGGTCAAGAACATTTATATTATAGATTGAAGCGGAGTTTGTATGGGTTCAAGCAAGCCCCAAGGCAGTGGTATTTAAAATTTGACAGCTTCATGACTCAGCAACAATTTATTACAAAAAGCTTCCAAATGGTGAATTTATCATTTTATTACTTTTCGTTGATGATATGTTGGTTGCTCGAAATAGTGTGAGGATAGCTCGTGAGTTAAAACAGCATTTATCTCAAAGATTTTCCATGAAGGATTTAGGGGTAGTAGAGAAGATTCTTGGGATGAATATAATCAGGGATAGAAAAAAGAGAGAACTTCAATTATCTCAAGAAAAGTATATTCTAAAAATCTTAGGTAGATTCAATATGACAAATGCCAAATCTGTAAATACTCCTTTGGTTGATCATTTTAAGTTATCCTCAGTTATGTGTCCAAAAACATATGAAGAAAAAGAATACATGAAACGTGTTCCATATTCATCAGCAGTTGGCAATTTAATTATGTCATGACTTGTACTTGTCAGGATATTGCTCAGGCACTAGCAGTAGTGAGCAAATTTATGAGTAATCCAGGTAAACAACATTGGCAGGTAGTACAGTGGATATTCAGGTATTTGAAAGGTACTTCTAATCATGGTTTATGTTTTGGTGGTAAGGACATTCATATATGAGGTTATGTTGATTCAAATATGGCTAGAGATCTAGATAAAAGGTGTTCTACCACCAGTTATGCATTCACTTTTACTAGGGCAGCAATCAGTTGGGGGAAGCAGAATATATTACTCTTTCTGAAGGGGCAAAGGAAATGATTTGGTTGCAGAGATTGATAGGTAATTTATGGTTTTAGCAATATATTTTTACTCTTTTTTGTGATAGCAATAGTGCTATTCACTTGTCAAAGAATTCAACCTTTCATAATTGAACGAAGCACCTAAAGTTGGGATATCACTTCATTCACCATTGTATCAAAGAGGGGAAGCTACAGGTTGAGAAAATTGACACGAAAAATGAATCTAGCTGACATGTTGACAAAAGTAGTTATGAGGGAGAAGTTCAAATTCTGTAGAGCTTCTCTCAAACTTGTGAAGCTCTGACATTAACTCTACAGTGGTGGGATATCTTTAAGCAGCAATTTGGTCTTCAAGTTGGAGATTGTTGGGTTTAGTGAAGCCCAAATTAGGATGTTTCCTTCTTAATTTGAAATAGTTTCTTTATGTTTGTTTAACTTCTATTGGCATGTGCTCGCTAATTTAGAAGTTGTCTATTTCGAATTGATTTTTCCATTTAATTGGTTGGAGACTTGTTTTATAAATAATGTTGCTGGTTGAATATGTAATTGATTCAGAACTTGTGATTAATAAGAGATAATCCCTTAGTGTGGACGTAGCCATCAAATTGATGGTGAACCATGATAAATCTGGTGTTCATATTTTGTGATTGATTTTAATCTTTTTTCTTTCTGCAATTTCTTTTTCATTTGATTCTTCAAATTATATTCAACAGGAAATCCCCCATTCCATTCAGATCTCAATCATCTTCATCCTCCTCGTCTCCATCTGATTTGAAAACTCCTCCATGCCTTTTCCTTCTCCTCTCACCCTGCTCCATCTATTCCTTCATTTAGAATTGATATAATTGTTGCATATCTCTTGTTAGTGATAATTTTGGAAAGGCTTAGAATTTACATGTGTATTTAACTATTGATTACTGCATAATACATTGATTTACTCTTGGGTGTGAGGTTATTCTTCTAAATATTATGATATATTAATTTATTTATTTATTTCTTAGTATCTATTTGATCAATTTAATATTTTCAACATATATTGTCTCATAGATTGGTGTAGGAATTGTATTCAATGCCTCTACTTCCTTTTGATTATTTAATAAAATTGAGACTTACTTTTACTTTGAATAGTATGAAGTGCATGATATGAAAAAATATATTTTTCAATTTAAATGAGTGGATAAAATATATATAAATAATACACGTATATTTTTAAAAATAAAAAACACTACTAAAAGTAATTAGAGATAAGAACCCTATTATATTTGGATTTTAAAAAAAGGACATGGGTAGAAAGCTACAAGAAATCTCGATACTATAATAATACTTTAAAAATATTGTCCAAAAATGTATTAACTTGATAGACATCATGCTTGAAATTTGTATAGTTTTTATATCTTTTGTAAGAAATATATTAAAGCAACCAAATGGCATCTCCAACCCTTAGAATTGGAAAATTCAAACTTGTTTTAAGTCTAAGAATGTGATTTTATTTATTTAAACTAGATTGTGTGCATATTATAATGCTCACATTAAAAATATATATTTGGGTCCTGATATAAACTCCTTATAATTTGTGCATGTTATTTTCTTGAAATGATAGAGAATTTTGAAGAAATATGAATGTTTGGTCACTTTTTCCCATCCTTTTCTAGATATAGTACATGTATTACATCCTAGTTTGCACACACACAAATATTTCTATCTCATGACTTAGTTGAGGTTGAAATAGGCCAGCTAGGAGATTGACTAAGGCACTCTCTCATACAATCACACTCACTTTTTTCTTTCTTGAAAAGTAAACCCTATATTGTAGGGTGATCCCACAATAGTGTGTTCCACTTTTTGGTCAAAGTGGGGCATTTCAATCAAGATTTTAAATCATTTTTTCATTTTTTATCACCAATAGCAAGTAAACCATTATGAATTTGAAGATGATGGAAGTGATTTTTTGAGATTTTATCTATAGATTTTTTAAGTATTTTTTTAATAAACTATTCGTACATTTTTTTAAAGTGACATTTATTCCATATTGCATAATTTTTTTTACCACAAAGGATTAAATTATAAATTTTTAAAAATATATTAGTAATAACAATATTTGCATATATTTTTTAATAAATTTTTGTTTTATATTTGATATTAATTATAGTTTAGAAATGGGTTAATTCTATAATTCATAATCATTTTTGTATACATCCAAATTAAATTTTTTCTTTATGTTTAAATAATGACATCAATACATAGTGCATATATATATTTTATAGTTTTTCTCTATTTTTTATTTTCTCTCATATGTGAAACAAATACATTGATGTTTAGTGAAAATATGATAATTAGAAATATAAAATAAATATAATATTCAAGTTAAATATATTAAGGGCTACATACTTGGAAAAATAAATTTTCTAAATTATGTCATTTGATTCCCCAAAAGGTGAAGTAAAACTTGTTTTTTGATAGCATTTTTGTAGGTGCAAAGGAGACTCCATTGAGGGTTTGATTTAAGATTAGAGGGGTTCTATCCAAGGGTGTTTTTTCTAAGGGGTTTTGGTCTAACCTCCTTTAATTAAAATCCTTTATATGGAGCCCCTAAAGACTTAAATGATTAATTTCTTGAAAAACATGCGATTTCAAGACAAAGATAGGTTCTCCCATAAGTAAGACACACTATTCTAACAACATCCTATAAAGGATCTATGACAACCCAATGTTAGTGAAGAGCACATTTGAGACTTACAAAAGTATAAGATCATTCTCAAATAATTTGAAACACATTAAACAATTGAATCTGGCACCCTCATGTAATTTTGTGCTTTTTAAGACCATAGTGTGTTTTTTCCCTCTGTGATGTCTCTATGGTTTTCTATTTACATGAGTGTCTTATTGATTTTTTATCAATAACAATGTTCTAGTGTATTTATATCTACATTAGTGTCTAAGTATTAATATTTTATCATTGACAAATACAAAATGTCATAAATTTCTAGAGTTGCTCCTCCACAACAATTTCTCTTCATTCACCATCAACTAATTGTACACACAATGTTCACATTTCTTTTTTTTCCCTCTTTTACTTACAACTAAAAATTTCCCTGACTCTGATTTGATGAATTCTTTTTAAATTTATGCCATAAATAAGTAATATACAAATAATCCTATATGAACATAGAGTTCGTTAACTTTCTTTCATATGGCTGAAGAGCCTTATCCTTGATTTTGTACCTAAGCTTTCTTGACATTGGTGTAGGAGAATATGTGTCCTTTACAACACAATGATAGTCTTCTAAAAATCATTTTAGAAAACCCCTTTGTCAAATAATAAAGAGGGAAAAAAACCGAAACAAGGTGAAATGAATAGCAGAATTTTCAGATTGTTTTTCTAGGATAGGACATCTGTATGGGTGTAGACTCCACCTTGATCCTCAAAATTTGCTCAAAACAATTACAAATACACTATTCTAATGCCAAGCTGATTTAAGAGATGACGACTTTTCTAATTAAGATCAAATGCATTTATTCCCCCACACGAAACCTGTGCTTTTAACGATGAGAACATAAAAGCAAAGGCACTGTGCAAGGGACGACAGAGCGTATGCGATGTTGATTATTATTTTATTATTGACTTGCTCTTCCTTCACATAGTTCGTCGAAGTTTCCTTGGAAGTTTCCCTCCACTTTCCATTACATTTCCCTACGTCTAGGTGCCAGTGTCTGACTTCTTTTGCTTCGTTGATGTGGGTCCTACTCCAATCTTTATGACGATTTCGCTTACGTTAATGGGATTCCTTAACCAGACCGTTTCAGGAGAAAGTTTACCTGATTTCCTTCCTATAAATGCAAATGTTAATAATGAATCAATAGCATCATTCAATCTCCGCATTTCAGAAATCCAAAGGAAATGGGCACTCGTCTATCTTCACAAAGCCTTCGTCAGAAAGCCAAGTCAATACAGGACGATGTTGCGCAGCAAGAATATGAAGATCTAGTGAATGTAGCACAAGTTATGAACGAATCTGATTCAATGGATTTTAATGAGTATTTGTCCCCTCTTACTGCACAGGAGGAATTGCAACTGGATAGCCTCTCTTTTCTCCTTACCTTGACAAAACTGCAATATCCTCTACGCGCTTCAGAGCAGGCTGCCTTGCCTGTAAATGGAGCAACCGCTTGGCAGTCAAGGCAGCACAAGCCCAAAAGCAGCAAAAGACAACGAGGCAGTATAGTCGTGCCTGTGGTGGGACAGGAAATGGATGGGCGCCAAGTTCATAAACCACATTCTAATCGTGTTAGTAATTCGGGTTTCTTAAAATCTCGAATTTTGGCGCAGGAATCGATGCGCGTAACGTCGACATGGACGAAGTTTGGCCGTGTCAAGCATAAATCCTCGTGGAGAGCAAAACTTACACCAATACCCGAGCACTTTGCTTATTGACCCATTCTCTGCTACTCTTTTATGCATTCCAAAACTTCTCCTCGGGAATTTTCTAGAAATATAAGCAATTTTGAGTGAAAATGGACGCTGAAATCCTCTGGGTTTCTGTCATGGAAAATATCTGAAATCCTTTGGTGAGAGAAGTGATCAAAGCAAATGATCGGAAAGCAATGGAGAATGATTTCTTCCAAATGTACAAGCAATAAATCAAAATTCTGATACATTTAAGATTTCAGTAAATGATAGTAACCTCTATTAGCATTATGGCATGCCCAAATTCTCTGCAGATATTTCTTATCTTGAGTGCATTAGACTTCAATTCAACAATCTCATCAATGGTAAATCTTAGTAGGTTGTAATTTTCGAAATAAGAATAAAAAATGATAAGTCCTTGAACTGTAAAATTGATTTGAAGAACTGGGGAACGAGGCATTTGAATATCAAACCGCGTTTTATTGCTTTTTATTTAAGTATAATTATATGATTCCGCGTGGAAGGGTTTATGAACGCCCAAGCAGGCCACAGAGAATCTGTCGTATTCATTTGCATGTATTACCGTAAAAACTGATACAATATTATCAAATAAAAATTTAGGTCAATAAGCCTAAATATTTCTGCACACTAGATGAATAAGGTTTTTTAACATACACGCTCCTACCACTAAAATGTTTCCCAAACTTACACTGTAGAAATCCCTAGATCATGAAATTAACTAACCCACATCATTAGCAAATTTCAAACCTAAAGAAAATACTTTAAGCATTTGAAACAGAATAAATGTTTAATCCTATATTTCAAACTTAGATGTGAAATCTAATATCACAAACTATAATATGTGTAAGTTATATTTTCCTAAAGTCCACAAAATTATAAATAGAAAAAACTATTTGGTAGATGTGAATCCTACATCCTAAAACTTAATCACATCCTAGATCTATGCATTAGATATAAACTTGAAGTTCCCCTATATCCAAAACATATGAACAAGTAATGTTAATAGTTTATGACAACTTAATCTTAGAATTTGATGTCTCCCATGCCCATATAATTGTAAACTTGGAGAGGAGTTGATTGTAACTACAATCCAATTTTGTTTTTTTTAGTTTGAATAACATAGGTGATTATAAAGTTAGATTGTCACCATTTTTAAGCGATTGAAAGTGGGAGATTGTAACTTAGCTAGAGTTTTTAGATAGTAAACTTGTATATGTTCATGTCTATTAGAATCAGATGTAACATCTAGATTGAATGTCTTAAATTATTTTATATTGGACCAAATAGTGGTATATGAAATCTCAAACATAAACCCTAAATGTTAAAATTTCAAGCTTAAATTAACATATTTCTCTAAACAACAAATGATAAAATTGTAGATATTAGGATCAAATCAAGGGTAGATGACCATGAGAGATAACAATTCCAAATTTCCAATTGTATGGTCATGAGAGATATGAAATTTCATATGAATCTTAGATGTAAACCTTGAATGGTAAAATTATAAACCTTGGGTTAAATGAAAACAATATAAAATCAAGAATATTAAATGTAGATGTGTAGTGTAGGAAAATGCATACCCATGCATTTTCACACTTGTTTGGACCCACCTTGCTTTCTTTATCCTTATTTATGCCTTAATTGGTTTTATTTTTCATCCACGAGCCTAATAAACTACATCTTTTTCTAGCTAATCCTGAAAAACATCAATGGATAAATGATAATTTAATGATTATGTCCGAGTGTCCTTGATTTTTGGGTTGGGACTAAGATGCCACCTAGGGCACCTTTCTCCCCCAAAGGTCTTGGGACCCTGATTTCAGGTGTGACTTAAAGAGGCCCCTTTTTAGAGTTTGTGCCCCAAGTTTCATGCCTCAGGACTAAGACGCCACCTAGGGCATCTTAGTCCCCCTTAAAGTATTTTTAGGATTTGATTTCAAATCTTGGCAATATTTAGCCTCCTTTAATTAATGAATTCATATGTCATCTTGTTGTGGTGTAATTTCAGGATATTAAGCATGGATAAGTATAAATACAAGGTTCCTTCCCTCATTTTCTCATACCAAGCAAGATAACAAGCAATCTAAGTATCCAAGCATTCAAGTATTCAAGAATTCAAGATAAATTCATCAAGCATCCTATCAAATATCTTCTTGCATCATGTGTGTTTTTGTGCTAACATTTATGATGTAGGGTTTTGATTCAAGCAAGCAATTCAAGTTCATATCTATCAAGCATTTCTTTGATTCAAGATCCATATCCAAGCTAGCCATTTCACACAAGTTTGCAAACTTTACAACAAGGGTTTGGTGAGTTGTAACATTGCATGTTGTTCATTCATCATTTCCTTCCTTCATTTCATTTCAAGGTTTCATTACCAACAAGTGTTTTGACCAAAGAAAACACCCATTCACTAACAATCAACAAGTTTTTCCTCTCTTGTATATTTGTGATTGTAGATTTAGGTTGAAGACATGAAGATCATTTGGAATGCAAGGTTGCAAAGTTGTTGCATTGCTTGTCATCTTCACAAAAACTCACCTACAGACCAAATCGTGAAGTTTCAAAACCTAAGATTAGAGAATAAGCAAATGAAGACATTGAGCCTCTAGACCACATTCAGATATTGCAAAAATTTAGATCAGGACTAATAAGAAACACTAAGGTGTCTTAATCCTCCCGAAGGGTAGTTTCCAGAAATTCTTTTAGATCTAGTTTCAACATCCAAAGATTTTGCATTTTCCCTAAAAAATAGCAGTAGGACTAATAAGACAGTAAGGGTATCTTAGTCCTCCCTAGCATATTTTGACAGCTTCTTTGTCATTTCCAAAATCCTTGTCACATTTCTAGACTTTCCAGGTACACACATCATAACTTCTTGTTGCTTAATTTCATCATTTAGCTTGCATTAATAGGTTTTGTGAGTTGAATGTTAAATTGTCTTTTCCAAGCCTTTGCTTGGTGGTGAACCCCTTTAAGTTTAAAGAACCCCCTCCCAGGTCTTCCTTGTTGAGAATTGACTCACCTTGTCAGGTTGATAGTCAATTCAATCGGGATTCCTAGGAAATTATTGAATGACTAAGGAAAATAAGTGGGCTTTCCTCCACAATATTTTTCTTCAGTTCATTTTAGTGAACCTAACATTATTGAGCATTCATTTTGTGATTTGGTGTCCATTAAAGTCCTAGATCTAGGTTGCATTCATTCTTGCATTACATCTTGCATTACATCTTGCATTATTGAAAGTGCATCTAGGGTTTCTCATATTTGCATTAGTGAAAGTGCATATAGGTTGTGTTTTTTCTTTCTTGCATCATTTCATCTCATTGAAGAACTAAAAAGTGCATTGTTAATAATCCTAATTGTATTTAGGAACATTTTTATTGCATTCAACTACTTGCCATTTGTCACTTTTTCTTGCATTCATTTACACACTTTTCTATTTCTAAACATCTAGTACCTAGGTAGGCAACCTAGGAACACGGTTAACAACTTAGAATTTGTTGTTTTTCTACAAAAAACTCTACTAGGACAGAAACGCCCTTCCTGGCGTCTTAGTCCCTCTATGGGTTATTAGCTTAAAATCCTTTCCGAGTTATGTGCTTTTTGTTCCACTTTTTGGACCCTCCAAATTCCTTTAGTAGGACCAAGATTCCCTTGTTGGCATCTTAGTCCCTATTGAGTTTGAAGTTGTAGTTTCCAGGGCTTAAATTTTCTTTTCTATACTTTTTTTTGCTATCATTGGTTATCTATTTCGGTGGGTTGACTTTCTATTACATGTATTTCACTAAATCTAGCTTAAAGCGGTTCATTTCATGCATTGTTTAATTCCAAATTTGCATTTACAACATTCCATTTTCAAATCATTGCATAAATTGTAATTAGTAAATTAACTTGTTTCAAATCTAAAAATTTCATTTAGATATTTAACTTTAATTCATTGCATTGCACTTTATTTACTTTTCCATGATAACATGTTTTCTTTCATGAGATGTGGCTTTGATGTTGTTAAAAATGGATTACATAAGTACAACATCCCCTCTTATGAGTTCAATTTAGAGTACAACAATGAGGTCATTAAGAAACATGTTAGCCATCCTTCTATCTTTCATAGTTGTGAGAACATCTTAGAGAAAGCAAATCAAACCATTGACACAATCATTAATATTACATTGCCCATTGGTGAGGATTGTATGATGCAAGAGGATGCAAGCATAGACAATCATAACAATCATACTTTTTCTTCTCCCGATACCTCTCCTATTAGTGACAAAGGTATCTTGGTGAAAGAAGATACAAGAATTAAGAATCTTGATTGTCCTTCTCTTCTTCCTCCTTTGGAAGATATTAGAAAACAAGAAGATGAGATCATAGAAACATTTCTAAACATCACCTTACCCAGTCTCAATTCATTGCTTTCTTGCGAGAATTTTTTAGTGAAAGAGGATGATATCATAGATAGCCATGACAATCAAGATTCTCTTTCTCCTAATATCCCTTCTTGACATGAAGAGGGTAGGTTGGTATTAGAAGATGCACCTGTTGTGAGTCATGAGAATCTTGTTCCTCCCTTCCCTAATGCTCCTACCATTTGGAAAGATCTATTTGGTAATCATAGTTGTCCTTCTCTTGATGCCTCCCCTACTTGTGATGAAGCTACTTTACAAAATCTAACCTTTAAATGTGATGAACATCATACAAGCTCTCCTAATAGGGTAGATGGTATATCACAAGAGAATGAGACCTTGGAGAAAAAGGATAAAGTCATGAACAATCATAACAATCAAATAGAGCATTATCCTAATATCCCCACTACTGATGAACAAGATAATTCAACCATTGATAACTCCCTTACATGCGATGAAGTCATCTTGGAAGAACCAACCCTTGAATGTCAAGAACATTTGGTTTGTAGTTCTCCTAAAAACTCTCCTACTAGGGAAGATATAATGGTGGAAGAAAATGAGAACATTGACAATAGTAATTCCTTCGATGATGATGAAGTAACATTAGACTCCCCTTCACTAAGAGATCATGAAAAATAAGGTTAATTATTCTAAGGTTATGCACATTATATACCCCTCGGAGTACTCTCCTGAGCCTAAACTTATCTTTTATCCACCCTCTCAAAAACCACAAGTTCAAAAAAAACCCATCCTTATCCTCGAACCACCTAAGAACAATGTTTCACAACAACTGAGTTACAATACCATTGCTCATACATACAACACTATGAACAATCCGCAACCAAGATAAACACCTTCAACATCCCTCCCATTGCCTAATCCTATCTTTCCTAGTGCTCCCCATTTAACTTTGCATAGCGGGAAGGACTATGGTCTTGTTGAACAACTCTAGAATACTCCTGCTAAGATATCCCTATGGGACTTGTAGACATTTAAATTTGACCACTTACATTTTATCAAATTTATCATTTTTCATCTAAATATCCCCTTATTTACATTAATTAAGTAATATTACTATTATTTAATTAATACCCTTAAATTCCTCTAAATCCCTAAGGTATTTATCACAATAATTAAATACTTTTATTACTTATCCTACCTTACCCCCTTCCATCCCATAAATTAAATAAATAATTGCTATTTATTTAATTTACTCCGTCAAATGTCACATCCTCCATCACTTTCACTTAATCCTAATCCACCTCCTAATCCCATCATTAGGGGTGTGCACATGTCTAATCCATCATTAGGATGTGTCACATCCTCCAACTTCTGCAAGTTGGTTCCTAATCTTCATTAGCCACCTAACTATCCTCTAATCATCAATTAGCTAGTCTAATCAACCCTTTACTCAAATCTCCCCATCTCCCAAGGAATGTTTAATTCCTTTTCGTCTTCCCAAGGTCCTCTCATCGAATTTTTAATTACATTTACAATCCCCATGTCCTTCCCAATGGAATTTTAAATTCCATTTTATTCATCCAAGGTTTCTAAGGAATTTTTAATTCCTTTTATCATCCCCATGCACATTAAAAAGGAATTTTTAATTCCTTTAGTCAACTCTTCATCTTAGCCCTTGATCTTTTTCCCTCTTTCAATCTCCACTATCGATTTGATCTTCCTAGGTTAAATGGCTAACAATTAGCCATTTTTGTTCCTCTCCTTCTGGCATTATTCACACACACACTCTCAAGCATTCATCCTCTCGATCATACACTTTCATCTTGCATTCATAACCAAAACACACCATCTTTGCATCCAAATCCAACTACAACAAGTCGTTATGCTGCCAAAATCGATCTAGGAGTACACAAATCAAACGAAGAAACAAGGCCAACCATTTGATCAACTTGGGCAAGGTAAAATCATTGTTTTCATCTTTGTTTTGTTCAAATTTAACTCTAGGCTAATCTTGAGGTGTTGCTTTGTGTTATTCTTCCATTTGCATTTCATTCATTTTTGCATCTTTTAGGGTTAGAAAGCACGTTGCACACATTTCTGGCATGCACGATGGGACCCAAAAATAGGTTTGTTCTTTTTATGTGCTTTGTTGTTTCAAGTTTTGCAGGTTTAGGTTACACACAGAGGTGATTTTTCTACTAAAATAGGTGAATTTGCAGCAACAGGAACAATTATGCTATCAAACTAGGCAAGCTTGCCTTAAACAAAGGCAAATCTACATCTTGTAGATTCACCCATCTATCAAACAGGGGAAAATCTACTCCCTGTTACTCAAGCAGGCAATTATGCTACTGAAACAGGTGATTCTGCTACTAAAACAGGCGATTCTGCTACTGAAATAGGCAATTCTACTACTGAAATAGGTGATTTTGCTACTGAAATAGATAATTCTTCTACTAAAACAGGCGATTCTGCTACTAATAGGGGTGAATCTGCTCTCCAGAATATGTGAGTTTTCCTCAAACAAAGGCGAACTTGAGGTAAAATAGAGACTTAAATTTCTAGTTTCAATTTTCGTTTGTTGTTTTCAGGCACTAACCCCCTAACTTGTTTGTTTGTGAGTGTGCTTCATTTTGTTAATGTTTGTGCAACTATTTCTCATTTTTCCAAGGCTGAAGGTTCCAACTACTAAAATTTTATTGTAGAATGATCATTCCCAACATAGTTAGTTTAGTTTTCTTGTTATTTTCCACACTAGTTAAGCACACATAGGACTAATTAAAGGGTCAAATTTACTTGTTTGTCATGTTTGTTAAGTGGGTTGTTGATGTATCCAATCCCCTTGCACCATTTGGAGATCCTAGGTGAAGAGAAATCATAGTCCACTTTAGTCTATTTGTGTTACCCAGGAGGTACTGATACGTATAAGCTCTCCCCTTGTGCTTCGTGTGAGCCTAGGGACCAACCAAAAATATCTAGTGTCTTCTTTTAGCGAGACCTACTCGGGGATTTCATCACCCCAAGGGACAATCCCAACCATGTGTACCAACGGGGTATATAAAGGGGGAAGAGCCAAAGTTGTACCCCAATCCAATCACATCGTGTCTAGCGAAGCCTCAAAGCTAGGGTGATACCTAGATAAGATGTGAAGAGTTGGTCTGAGTTTCTAATACCTTATTGGGGCTCTTGACTCACACTTGTGATGGGCTGGTGTTCACGGTTGTGCCTCATGAACCAAGCATATATCGAGGAATCCCTAGATCACCTTGTTCAACCTAGATAGAGGATTATGTTGGCCATACCCTTCTCAGTAATTTTAGGATTATGTTGCTTGAACTGTCTTCTTTGTGCAAAACTAGTGCATTTCTTTTGGTTGAGTCATCCTTACCTTCTATTTGTTGCTTGTTGTGTTTTTGTCCTTTTCCATAGTTGTTTTTCACCTAGTCTAGTCCAAGTCTGTCGTTTAGGTGAATTATCCTATGTCAGGGGTGAATTTGCTTCTGTTTGGCATGAACCTGTTGTCCACAGCAACGACCCTATCTTCTGTTTGAGTCATTTCTCAGTCATTTCCTGCCAAAATCACCCATTTTCCATAGAATAGGTGAGTCTACACCCTGTTTAGGCAAGCCTACTATAGTTTTGGGAAAAATTTATCCCTAAAGGGGTAATTTTGCTGTCAGTCTTAGTCTATCCATCTATCTTGTCCTTCAACTTGTCAAATTCACCCATTCTTTAAGAATAGGCAAATTTTCCACATACTTGGGTGAATTTTCCATAAATTTGGGTGAATTTTCTCCTTGATCAACCAATGCTATCTTTCGTTCAAGTCCCCATCCGTCCAAGTCCAAGTTTAGTCAAGTCCATTCATTTTTCAAGGGAATATGTTTCTTCGTCAAGGGCATTTGTTCATCTGTCAAGGGATTCTATTTATTCATTAGGTGAGTCCATTTGTCTATTTGTGGAGTCCATTCACCCATTTGGAGATGTTGTTTGTCCATTTGGAGAGGTTGTTTCCCCATTTGTCGAGTATGTTTGTCAAGTTCGTTTATCCATTATCTAGGTTGTTTGTCCATTTAGTGAGTCTATTTGTCCATTAGGCGATCCTATTTTTAGGTGAACCCGTCCTCGTTTGTCCCGTTCAAGACACAGGAGAGGTTGTTCCCCCATTAGGAGATCCTGAAAGTCAAATCCACATGTTTCCCTGAGTTTAGACGAGTTTCCCAGTTGTTTAGACAAACCTGTTAGCTATTTGGGCGACTCTATCAATGTTTTGGGTGAATTTTCCACCTATTTAGGTGAGATTTCTACCTTTTTAGGTGAATCTGCTAGCTGTTTGGGCAACTCTATCAATGTTTTGGGTGGATTTTCCACTTGTTTGGGTGAGCTTGCTACCTGTTTAGGAAAATATTCTAGTTGTCTGGGTGAACTTGCTACCTATTTAGGTGAGCTTGCTACCTTTTTAGGAAAATCTGCTAGTTGTTTGGGCAAGTTTGTCAATGGTTTGGGCGAATATGCTCCTTGTTTGGGTGAGTCTGCTCCCTATTTAGGTGAGTCTGCTAGTTGTTTGGGTGAATTTTTTCCCTATTTGGGTGAATCTTCTCCTTGTTTGGATGATTCTGCTCCCTGTTTGGGTGAATCTGCTCCTTGTTTGGGTGAATCTACTCCTTGTTTAAGCGAATTTTCCCAAGATCCCATTCATCAGCACTATCTGAAAGTCATCATTTCCTCAATCAAATCACATAAAATTATCTTAAAACATCATTAGATCCCATATCCTTCATCGATTCATCTATCCCAATCACCTATACTCTTTTTTA
This sequence comes from Sequoia sempervirens, assembly GCA_007258455.2. NCBI lineage: Eukaryota > Viridiplantae > Streptophyta > Pinopsida > Cupressales > Cupressaceae > Sequoia > Sequoia sempervirens. The sequence continues at coordinate 57,368 of VDFB02301027.1, forward strand.
AGGGTTTTGATTTTGATGTAGAAAACTTTCAAAGGCCATAACTTTTGACTCGGATGTTCGTTTGGGCTGAAATTTTATGGGTAGTTGCATTATGAGGTGTCATGTGGATTCCCAACAATCTTCAGTCACTTGGCCCCCATTTCAGAACATTTTTGGGGTTTGAAACTTTCATTTTGACCCTCAAAATTGCAACTTAGTGTTTTTTTCCAATTTTTGAAAAGTCATTTTTGTTAATAACTCAAAACGCATGTTTCAAACTTAGGATGTTAGTTGGAAATTCATCCTACCTTAGTTTTAGGAAGATTTTTGGAAAAGATTGGACTCTCAAATATATGAATGTACATCTACCTAAAATGGCAAAATTTGACATTTTTTGAAAACTGCCAAATCTAGAAAAATTTGATTGTCAGCACCTTAGTCATCTAGTTAAACCCCTTAACTTGGTTTAAATTCAATCCCATCACATCCTCCAATCATCCTAATTTTAGCTTCAATCCAACCTTAATATAAGCTTTAATCCAATCCCAATCTAAGCTTTAGTCCATCTACATACAAGATCTTCTGATATCGAAACAAATCTTAAGATCCCTTCTTCCATCTTCTTCCAATCCACCCTATTTATTTTTTCATCATCTTTTATTTCCTTCTAATCATCTATTCCCATACCTTTAATCCATATCCATCCCATCAAACATTATGAATCCCTATCCTTCACCAATGCAACCAAAAATAGTAGTTAAGGGGAATCCTAATTACATTGACGATGATAACAAAAGTCTTGTTGATCAAGATGAGTATGATATAGATCCCCTTGATGTTATCATTGCTAGAAATCTTTCCCTAAGCACCACCCAGAATCTGATCACTCATCCAAGCTATCCCATCACATATTCACCCACACCTAAGTACTAGCAATCCTTATGCTACCTTTGACAAGGGATATCCATCATCTTCCCCATCTACATATTCATCATATCCTTCATCTACATCTTTCTCTTATTCAAAACGCACATCCTCTTATCCCTTCCTTCCATCCTCCTTCCATCCATCCACCTTTATCTTGTCCACCCCATCCATTTATCTTAATCCATCCATCTTCCATCCATCCATCCTCCAGTCCATTCCCTAATCTATTGTCCATCCATATTCCACCATCCACTCTTGTCCATCCTCTTTCCTAATCCGTCTTCCTAATCTACCACCCCATCCACTCCATTATCCCAATACCTCTGCACTGATCCACCACCCAGTCCTCCTATCTAATCTTTAGGTTCATCCCAATCTTCCCATCCCAATCTTCTATCCCAATACCTTTACTATAATCCACCACCCACATCCTCTTGTCCTAATCCACCATCCATATCCTCTTATGTCACTCCATCTTCCACTCCACCATGTCCTAACCCTCCATCTAATCTCGATCCCCCCACCAATCCTAATCCTCCATCTACTCTTAGTCCTCCATCCAATCCTATTCCTCAATCTAATCCTAGTCCACTAATCCATAATCCTTCATCAACTCCTACTATGCCATCTAAGCTAAGAATATGCACAATTCTCACTCCAAAAGTTCTCCAAGGACTCATTACAAAGAAGATATCCCCAACTCCACATCTTGAAGTTGTGGAATCTTTCCATCCCAATCCATCATTCATGATCATTACTAATGAGACCCTTCTCCCTCCCACACTTATTATTACTATTACCACCCCTAGCACCATCCAAACCATTGAAATCGTCAAACCCATTCAATCTACTAAACCCCCATCTCCTCCTCTAAGAGCCATCAAACCCATCAAGGACACCCAAATCCAATCCACTTCTTCTACTCCTAGATCCACCCAATCCATCATAGACACCCAAATCCAGTCCACTCCTCCCACTCCTAGTATCACTGAAATCCATTTCCATGAACTTCATGAATCCTCCATTCTTTCATCTCCCCCACTTGAGGAGCCCCTCCAACACTCCATCATCATGCCACCCATAGATGAGTCATGCTAAGAGCTTGATCGAAAGCATACCAACATATCCTCTTCTCCCAATCAAGATCCTGACATCCCATCTAGTCCACCTCAATATCATAGTCCTTCATCCACTTCAGCCAATGATCCCCTTGTCACTCAAGATCCAATCACTCCATCTCATGAACCCTTATTACCCACTACCACAACACTAGATCCTATCATATCACCTAATCCCTCTCCTGATCCGTTACCACTCACCCCTTCCGATCAAGATGTTGTTATCCCATCTCCATCTCAAGACCCTCCATGATTTCCTAACCCTACTATCCCCACACTACTTTTATATTCCCTCAGTACTCTCACATTCATTCATGGTGGTTTCCTTGCAGAAAAGGAACTGAGCATATATGCCACCCATCCTCTTCTGCCTAATAATGGACTCGCATCATTCTTCCAAAATAACAAGCATCCTACTATAGATTGAATGCTCAAGAGCATGAACTATCAAGGAAAAGGTTCAGACCGTCATGAGCAAGGTATTTTAGAGCCCATCCATGTCATAGAAAATATGCATACACAAGGTCTTGGATATATCTCTCAAGACTCACAATCCGAAAATGTTAGTACAACCTCTAAATGTCCTCAATGAGCCTCCTCCAAAAGAATAATAGGCTCTTCCCAGCACTCCATCAAACCATTTTCTTCCATCCCCCTCCAGCATATCACCTCAAAACAACCATCCATATTCTCCCTTCATCTTCGAAATCCATTTTGGGTCCTTATATCCCTCTGTCCACCATCTCCCATTTTCATCTACTCAATCTATTTTGGTTTCTTATGTCCCTCCATCCACCACCACACATCCTCCAACCACTAAGTCCATTTTGGGCCCTTATACCCCACAATCACCTTCTCCATCCCATCTTATTCATCCTTTTATCCACCAATCACCTATCCATTTCACTCATCATAAAAATCCCACTCTCATGTTCCCTAATCAACAAAGGCATGTACCTACACATCCTCCATCCACATATCATCCCCAAAATCCAACCTCCATCACTCCATTCATGTTTCCTTTATATCATCCATCTCCTCACACCCATCCCATTGCTATTAAAATGACTTTGGATGTTAAAGTAAAAATACATAAATCTAAACATCCTCATGAATCTAAATCCCCTCATGTCTCCTTAAAAATATATGTCGATAAAAAGAAAAATCCAATCCAAAATCAAATCCAAAATCCAAATCAAACCCATAGGCCACAAAGGCCCACCAAAGAAAAAATAAAAACCATGTGGATCCCAAAGAAGAAATATGCAATGCCTTCAAATGAAAAATCTATAACAACATCCAAACTTACTAATCCAAAAGCTAATCATACATGCCCTCCATCTCCTAAATCTATTTTGGGTCTTTATGTCCCAAAATTCACTACTCCAACTCCTCCATTATCCCCACACCATCCATCCACTAATCCTCCTATCCTTTCACATCCACCGCCATATGTGCCAATGTTGGTCTTGAAAACATCTCCCCATCACACGCCTACCCCATCATTCCATCCATACACTTTCCAACATCCCATCCATTATATCACATATCTCCCTCATCCAATCCCTTTAGTCCATTCTCTTGCATAATCCATTTATCCTAATAAGGTTGTACGAACATCCAATAGTTATTTCACACATGGTCTCTTAATACCTCATATGGCACTTGATGCTTGAGTCCATCCATATCCTTATCACATATCTTCTAAATTCACTTATCCATATCCCTATCCTTATCCATCTCCATTTGCATACTATCCAAAAAATCCAAGAAATTCAAAAAAAAACCAAGAAAGTAAATTAAAAAAAAAGTAAAGAGAAATAATTCATTCAATGGTGAAAACTTGGCAAACAAGCACCTTAGATAAGTACCATGATGAAAACTTAGCAAGCATACATCATGTGTAGATCTCCCATCCTGTTTAATCCCACACTTGGGGGTAGCTTCCTGCTATGCGTCCCCTTCATCCATCTCCCCATCCCACCTACCTTCCACATCCTACCCATCATATCCCATTTATCTCCAACCGCTCCATCCTTGTGATCATGATAAAAACAAGGGAACCTATATATACTTTCTTTGGACACCTCTTGGCATACATTCCCCTCATCCATACACTATCTTATTCCTTATCCACATCCATCTCCTTTCTTTGTCCACCTGTCATGTTACCATCAATCTCCCTTCCTTATTCATCGGACCATCCTATCCTCCTCCATTTATCCCCTTTATCTTGCCATCCCTCCTATATCTAGAGTGGGGACATCTACTTCCTTTTTGACATATTCCTTGGAGACATCATTCATCCATCATGTCATCCCCTCCATCTCCCCATCCTTAATTTCCCATCCATCCATCCAAAAAAATATATCCCTTCCATCTTCCAAATCCTTACCTTCCCATCTATTCATCTAGTAACCTTTTCCTCATCCAAATCCTTGTCCCTCTATCCATCCATTATAACATCCCTTCCATCTCCCCATCCTTATCTTCCTATCCATCCAAACAATCCCTTCAATCTCCCCATCTATATCCCTTTATCCATCCATCCTATTATCCCTTCCATCTCCCCATCCTTATCTCCTTACCCATCCAAAAATGGTTTTCATCTCTCATTCCTTATCTTCCCATCCATCCATCCAAAAAATCCCTTCCATCTCTCTATCATTATCTCTTTACTCATCCAAAAATTCTTGTCATCTCCCAATTCTTATCCCTCTATCCATCCCTCCTAGAATCTTTCCATTTCCTTATCTTTATCTATTCATTCCTTTATCCCTATCTTTCCTTCCATCTCATAATCCCTTGTCATTGGTATCTAGATATAAGCTTTCCCCCATGCAATCCAATGTCATCTATCTCACTATGATCAATCCCACCTTTTTCACACATCTTGCCAATCTCCTTTCACTTCTCATCACTCATCTCTCCATCATATCTTCCTCCCACTTCATCTTTCAATGATTTAGATAACTATCCCATCCCTAAGCTTCATGCAATCCCCATCATCCTATCTTATCCACTAGGCTTATCTTGTCTCATCATAACCATTCCATATTTTTTTCCATTTATCATGGTCATCTCATCATCCTTTATCCATGGTCGGTCATAGGCCTTTTTTCAAACTATGTTTCCCATTCACTTTCATGTAGGAAAGGTTTATCATTTGATCTACCCCCAGGCATTTTTCCATCTAGTCCTTATCATCCATCATGGTCTCCTTTTTCCTCTTTCCATTTTTATCCATTGTCAATCATCAGTCTTTTATCGAACTACAAGGGCTCTACACTTTCACATAGGAAAGGCTAATCTTTGATCAACCCCCAAGCCCCTAGGTCTTTAGGGTGTGTCTATTTTGTGCCTTGTGTCTTGTCATCACGCCATGTCATCAAGTATGTCCCTATCAAGTTGGTTCTTAACAAACAAGATCCACTAGTATCATAAGGTCCAATCAGTTTTGAATATCTTGCATCATGTCAATCATTTAGTTTAGTTTCCATCCTTGGTCTTAATAGGTTGTATCCTTCCTAACAGGCCGCATTAATCCCATCCACCCTCTTGATCTTGTGGCAAAGGAAATTTGAAATTGATTTTAATCTTTAGATGTTTTTATCTTTTTGTTTATCATTTGAGCTCCCTATCACACCTCGTCGTGGTCGCCTTCATCCATCATATCATGGTGTGTTGTGACTGGTAAATAGAGGGGCATATCTTGATCTTTTATTTGTTTTTGTCTTCTTGGTTGTCCCACATAGTGCCCACAAAGATCCTTATGGTCTTGTGTTACGTTGAGGCATCCTTTGTGTTTTTGGTTTTCCAACATTGGCCCTACCAAAGCCCTTGTGACTTTGGGATGTTGGACTAACCTTTTGTTTTTGTGCATGTGATATGGATTCACCTTGGTTCTTCATACCCTGGTGCATAGTATCTCATGCTATATCAAACTTAGTTCTCATTACATGGTATCATAACACATAACAATTAACTTGCTTGATTTTGTTCATATCCATTCACCCTTCATCACTCTCCTCATTTTTATCCTATCAATTTTCATCCCTTCACTTCCCCCATCTTCCTCATATCATCATCTCTTAAAAATAGATTGGTTATTCTAAGCATATTTTCATCAATCCTCATCATTCCATCCTCTTTTTTATCTTCTTAGAATAATATAGATTGGTTATTCTAAGCATATTTTCCTTCATCGTGTTCATTCTTTTCATCCATCTCACATCTCAATCCAATCCTCATCCATTCAATCTAGCACAAATCATCTAATCACATCCTTGGTCTTGTTCCTAGCCTTGCTACAAGCCTTGATCCAATCATCATAATTAGGATTTATGATTCCTTATCCTTTTGTGTTATTTTGGGATGTATCCTTCCCTCATCAACAACACTCTCATCATCATCACAGGGATATATCCTTCCCTATCCTTTTGTGTTGTTTTGGGATGTATCCTTCCCTCATCATCATTGGGATGTATTCTTCCCTATCCTTTTGTATTGTTTTGGGGATATATTATTCCCTTCTCAACAACACTCCATACATCATCAACCCATTTTGGCCTATAGCATGATTGGGTCGACATCACCTTTGTTCTTAAATCCATTTGTGCTTGATTTTCTCTCTTCATCTTACTAACCTCTATTCTATCCATCATTTTTTATCATCTTCCCCATCTACCCTTTCATCATCTCATCCATTTTGAGAGCACACCCGTGTTCTCTTGAACACACATGTCCTCTCGAGGGGGCATCCTCAATCCCTAATCTTCATCTTCACTCCTATCATCCTTCTTCCTAGTCATTCCTTTGATGATTGGGGCATCTTTCCCAATCTAACCATCTTCTTCTTGGTGCTATCTTTTAATCTTCTTTGAAATGATGCTACTTCATAACACCATCTCAAAGAGGGACAAAATGTAGACATCTAAATTTGACCACTTACATTTGATCAAATTTATCATTTTTCATCTAAATATACCCTTATTTACATTAATTAAGTAATATTACTATTATTTAATTAATACCCATAAAGCCCTCTAAATCCCTAAGGTATTTAACTAAATAATTAAATAATTTTATTACTTATCCTAACTTACCCCTTCTATCCCATAAATTAAATAAATAATTGTTATTTATTTAATTTACTCCCTCAAGTGTCACATCCTCCATCACTTTCACTTAATCCTAATCCACCTCCTAATCTCATCATTAGGGGTGTGCACATTTCTAATCCATGATTAGGATGTGTCACATCCTCCAACTTTTGTAAGTTGGTCCCTAATCTTCATTAGCCACCTAACTATCATCTAATAATTGATTAGCTAGTCTAATCAATCCTTTAGTCAAATCTCCCCATCTCCCAAGGCATTTTAAATTCCTTTTTGTCTTCCCAAGGTCCTCTCATGGAATTTTTAATTCCATTTACAATCCCCATGTCCTTCCCAATGGAATTTTAAATTCCATTTTATTCATCCAAGGTTTGTAAGGAATTTTTAATTCCTTTTATCATCCCCATGCACATTAAAAAAGAATTTTAATTCCTTTAGTCAACTCTTCATCTTAGCCCTTGATCTTTTTCCCTCTTTCAATCTCCACCATCCATTTGATCTTCCTAGGTTAAATGGCTAACACCTAGCCATTTTTGTTCCACTCCTAGCATTATTCACACAAGCACTCTCAAGCATTCATCCAACCCTAACCATTCTCAAACATCCATCCTCTGCATCATAAATTTTCATCTTGCATCCATAACCAAAACCTACCATCTTTTCATCCAAATCAAGCTACAACAAGTTGTTATGCTGCCAAAATTGATCTAGGAGCACACAAATCAACAAGGCCAACCATTTGATCAGCTTGGGCAAGGTAAAATCATTGTTTTCATCTTTGTTTTGTTCAAGTTTAACTAGGCTAATCTTGAGATGTTGCTTTGAGTTGTTATTCCATTTCCATTTCATTCATTTTTGCATCATTTAGGGTTAGAAAACATGTTACACACATGAATTAATTCAGAATTCACCTAATTATCACACTATGCTTCAAACAGCCTTGCAACAAGTTTTGGTTCTGTCTAGTGCAAGCCCAAATGACATAGTAGCCATGATTCAAGGAATAAATGTTGAAATTATTTTCCACCAAATTGAGCTCCATGATTTGGAAGTTCAAAAACAATATGATTCTTTCATGATCATAGCTTAATACAATAGCAAAAGGATAAACTGAACCCTTGTTAACAATGGCTAAGCCTTAAATGTGTGTAGTGCAAACCTTTTGGATAAGCTTGGTGTTGATAAATCAAAAATATAGCATTCCTCTTTCTCTATTAATGGGTTTGATAATGTTGGAAAGAAATCACTTGGAGTGATAACTTTACCTATTACAGTTGGAAAGGCTACCTTACAAACCCCTATTCATTTTATCCCTCACGATATTTCATACAATCTCCTTTTAGGGAGATCGTGGATTCACGAGATGCATTTGGTGCCTTCTACCCTTCATCATAAAATGAAGTATGTTTAAAAAAACAAAATGTACACATTGGATGTTGATATCAAGTGTTAGAGTGTTTTACAACTTAAGAAAAGTAAGGGAAATCCTTTGAAAACATTAACACCAATAACACAAGTAGAACCTATGCAAGAACAACAAAAAGATAGATGCCTAAAACCCCTCACAATGATATCACCAGAAGATTTGGGATCATTGAATTTTTAACCAACATTCATGGGAGAATACAAGATCATACAAAAGGATTTAGTCATGAGAAAATAAAAAGTGGTAATTTCAACACAAAATTTGGAAGACCCTTCGAAAGCACCACATCAACCACTTTAGAAGAAAAAGAAACTTACACAACAAAATTCAGTGAACTTCATCATGAACAACCATCGAATCCAAAAAAGATGTCAAAGAAAATTTATGGAAAAGGTTATGAAATGATGAAACAAAGGATGTGGTTCTAGAGAACAAGGTATATATGTCCCTATAGAGCCTTGAACACAAGAAGAGACTAGTGGTCTTGGTTATTGTCCTATGATATAAGCAAGCCTTCACTTAACACTCCTACATAAGATTCCTCTAAGTTGACTTTAACAATAGGGCATCCTAAATTGATAGACACTAGTGGTCTTGATTGTTCTCCTTTAAAAGAAACAAAGAAGTCCTCACTTAACATCAATGTCATCACACAAAACTCCCATGATTTGAAGTCATTAGATTTTACACTCTCCTATAAAGGAGAGAACATAATATTACACTCTAAAGAGTATTGTGTAGGTATGAAAACTAATACTAATCAAGAGATATCTTTTTCACAAAATAAAGCAATATCTACCATTGATCAAGAGAGTATCTTATCAAGACTCCTCCAAGATCATTTGATATCTCTCCCCCAAAGAACATGAAAGAAATTTTACTACAAGCATTCATTTTTCATATATCATAGAGTTCATGGTTATGCTAATAATGAATGTAAGGCTTTAAGTAACAAAATTTAACATCTTAAGGGATGTGGTGCTCTCCCTTGGGTTGAAGCACCTAGTTCCTCTTTTCATTTTTGCTCATCCTTGTCTTGCACTAAGTGGGGGCAAGGGGTTATGTAGCCTTGTCCTCGTATGTCATTTGTTGTCTCTTTTGGCTAGTTGATCACCTTTCATGTATATGTAAGAGCAAGCTTAGGATGTGGATGACATGCCTTAAGTTGTCTCGCATGTGATGTACTAAGTTATACATTTTGGGGGTAACCCCTTCCCTTCTCATGATGTAGCTTATTAAAAACATATGACTTGGCATAGGGATTTCTAAGTAAGCTCTCATGTCTTCTTCTACTTTAAAGAAATTTCTCACAACAATGGTGTTAGCAACCACTTTAAAGTGGGGGCATACATTGGCACTCATATTTCATTATGAAATTTTCTTCTTCTTGTGATGCATCCTTTTCTTGGTGGTGTCATTAGGTTTGATTTCCTTCGAGAGTGCGATATTTCTTTGACTTGTCCTCTTTTGGGGACATTACACACAATGTTCCCTAATATGGGAGCTTGCACGAACTAAGAAAATCCCTTTGAATATCCCTCTTTCTTATTATTTTTCATTTTTGTACCTTATTAAATTCATGGAGGTATGGCTTTGATATGGTCCCTTGGGGCTCACCTAGTGAACAACTAGCTTCACTAGCCCTTGTGAGTATGCATTTTCTTTTTGTCCTTAACATATTCATGGGGGTATGACTTTGATATGGACTTCTTGGGGCTCACCTAGTGGACAACTAACTTCACTAGCCTTTGTGGGAATGTGTTTTGTTTGCATAGTGGACAACATGTTCCACTTGTAAACCTCTTTTCGACAAACAGCATAGATCTAGTCCACAGAGTGTTGGACAACTAGTCGAAGCTTGATCCATTGCATTTTTTTTTCTTTTTCTCCTTTTCATTTTTTTCATTTTTCTATCTTTGATGATGTATGTTTGCAATCTAGTTATGGCTTAATATCTCATCTACAAGCATTTTCCTTTGTGCTTATGTTGGTTTTCCATAGGATCTTGATCCTAGGGGTTTGGCCACCCTCTTGGTTATTATTATCCTATATTACTAGCATTTGTACATTGGAACACCTCTTGATTGTGTGGTTGGCTACTTTAGTGTGAGTTTGAATCAAGTTCATCCTCTCACTAAAGTGAGGGCTAAATGTAGTGTAGGAAAATGCATGCCCTTGCATTTTCACACTTGTTTGGGCCCACCTTGATTTGTTTATCCCTATTTATGTCTTAATTGGTCCTATTTTGCATCCACAAGCCTAATAAACTACATCTTTTTCTGGCTAATCCTAACAAACATCAAGGGATAAATGATAATTTAATGATTCTTTTTTGTTGTCGCTGATTTTTAGGTTAGGACTAAGATTCCAACTAGGGCGTCTTTATCCCCCAAAGGTCTTGGGACCCTGATTTTGGGTGTGCCTTAAAGAGGCCCCTTTTTGGAGTCTATGCCTCGAGTTGCATGCCTCGAGACTATGATGCCACCTATGGTTTCTTAGTCCCCCTTAAGGTATTTTTGGGATTTAATTTCAAATCTTGGAAGGACTTAGCCTCCTTTAATTAATGAATTCATATGTCAGCTTCTTGTGGCATAATTTCAGGATATTAAGCATGGATTAGTATAAATACAAGGTTCCTTCTCTCATTTTCTCATACCAAGCAAGATAGAAAGCAATCTAAGCATCCAAGCATTCAAGCATTCAAGCATTCAAGAGAAATTCATCAAGAATTTGGAGCCATCATCAAGATTCAAGCATCATATCAAAGATCTTCTTGCATCATGTGTTTTTTTGTGCTAATATTTGTGATGTGGGGCTTTGATTCATGGAAGCAATTCAAGTTAATATCTATCAAGCATTTATTTTGATTCAAGATCCATATCCAAGCTAGCCATTTCACACAAGTTTGTAGACTTGAAAACAAGGGTTTGGTGAGTTGTAACATTGCATGTTGTTCATTCATCATTTGCTTCATTTCATTTCATTTCAAGGTTTAATTACCAACAAGGGGTTTGACCAAGGAAAACCCCCATTCACTAACAATCAACAAGTTTTTCCTCTCTTGTGTGTTTGTGATTGTAGATTTAGGTTGAAGACTTGAAGATAATTTGGAATGCAAGGTTGCAAAGTTGCATTGCAAAGTTGTCATCTTCATGGAAACTCGCCTATAGACCAAATCTAGAAGTTTTAGAACCTGAGATCAAAGAAGAAGGAAAAGCAGACATTGAGCCTCAAGACGACATTCAAAGATTGCAAAAATTTAGATCAGGACTAATAAGACACCTAGGGTGTCTTAGTCCTCCTGAGGGTATTTTCTATAAATTCTTTTAGATCCAGTTTTGACATCCAAAGATTTTGCATTTTCCCCAAAAAACAATAGGACTAATAATACAATAAGGGCGTCTAAGTCCTCCCTAGCATATTTTGACTACTTCTTTGCATTTTTGAAATCCTTGTCACATTTCTAGACTTCCCAGGTACACACATCATAACTACCTATTTCTTAATTTCATCATTTGCATTCATCATTTAGCTTGCATTACTAGTTTTTGTGAGTTGAATGTTAAATTGTCTTTTCCTAGCCTTTGCTTGGTGGTGAACCCCTTTAATTTTAAAGAACCCCCTCCTAGGTCTTGTTGAGGATTGACTCCCCTTGTGAGGTTGATAGTCAATCCAATTGGGGTTCCTAGGACATTATTGAATGACCAAGGAAAATAAGTGGATCTTCCCCCACCATATTTTTCTTCGGTTCAAGATGTAATAAAACATAATTAGGATTTAAATAATAGATAAAATTTATTAGATACAAGATATCAAAAGTAATATTTTTTTGTAAACACAAAAGAATAATTTCCACAAAAATATGCTAATATTATCTACTATTTGAAAGATTTGAAAAATTAAATTTACAATTTTGTTCACAACCAATAAAAAATTTGACTATCTATTCACACAAAATATATGAATATATATTACTAGTTAAAAGAACTAAGATTCTATTTACAATTTTTTTCACAATTGAAGATGATGAAATGGTGAAAGAACAAAAATTCCAAGATATATGCAAATAACACATAATTATCTTGTTTTTTATCTTTTTCACCTCATACGCTGAGTTGAAGTATATGCACCCATGTCTACTTGATGTGCTCCTTGATGGTGCAGCTATGTGGTTTCTCTCTAATGGAGCATAACCTAAGTATGGGAGAGGTTTTGATAGTGAATTCAACATAATAAGTTTAGCTAACATGAGATGATCCAAATGGGATGGAAAGACTCCAATTTATAGATTTTTTGAAGGATGAATTGAAAGCATGGATCAAGATGCAAAATGGTTTTTCTTGCCCTATGATGGGATCAATCACAATTCATTTACAAATAGGAACAAAAACATTAGATATCTCATTCTCCATCATCCCGCAGTTAGACCAATTTCGTGTGAAGCTAGGCTATCCATGGTTTCACTCCATGAATGCAGTCCCTTCGGTTATACATAAATGCTTAAATTTTCCCTTTGACAATGAAATCTTCACTGTCCATCATAGCAACTTTAACCCTTTGTCCTCTTGTGGAAAATTTTCCTTAGATTTCTTTTGGCCCAAGCCTATAGAGCCCATAAAGCCACGAGAAGATTTTCTTTTCCTATCCTATCAAAATTTCAAGACAAAGAAAATAGCAGAATTATCCCTTCAAAGCATGCCTCAACCTACCATCGAACCTCATCCTTGATGACACCATGCTTGAACCTAAAGAAATTCCAAATGTATCCAAGACCAACCTAATACAAAAACATCACCTCCTTCCTACAAAAGACCAAGAGACAATGAAAACAACCCTGTTGTGCCTCCTAGAATAAAACAAGTTTACAAAGTCAAAGAGAAAGTGGTTGAATAACCTCTTATGGTTCCTTTCATTCCTCCCCTTGGGGAAGAAAAGAAACCTATGGTTGACCAAGCTGATCCTACACAAATGAAACTTGAAAATAGAACTAAATGAAACAAAGGTGCTAGCTCAAGCGTAGGCATCAACATCGCACCCTTGCTCATATGTTGCATGAAGAAATAAACAAAGAAAATCAAAACCCAAACTTGACTGAGGCAATGCATAATGAGTCTACCTCCTCCCTGAAACAAAAATATCCTATAATGCAACCACAACAAGAGTTGAACCCTTCCTTAGACATTATCATTTGACCTCTTGTTGTGTTCAACTTAGATGACAATGAGGAAGTTGTTAAAATTAATGAAGAGGTGCATAATGAATTGAATACATTGTTTTCCTCTTCCATGAGCTTAAACAACAATTCTCCTAAAAAGAGTGTTGAACCTAGTGATGGCCCTAGTTCGACACTCGCTATTGTCCCTTTGGCTAGTTTTCCACCTTTGGTATACAATAAACATGATTGGGATGCATACAACCTGCTTTAGGTTGACTCGCATGTACCTTACTAGTCTTTTGCATTAGTTCTTTTTCCTTTTTTTCTTTTGTGTGATTGCATGTGCGTATTTTGACCCCTCATGATGTTCTATTCGATGTTCTTTCTATTTTTGACATTCCTCTATTTGTACCTTCATTCTTCTCTATGTCGTACATCTTTACACTTTTCCTTTTCTTTATTTCTTTTTTATTTTTCTTGTGCTTTCCTTTTGGGGATGATACAAGGTGTTAAGGCATTCATGTCTATTCCCTTACTTGTATTTATCTCTTTTCTTTGTCTTGTGTTTTCCTTTTAGGGATGATGCAAGGCGTCGAGACATTCATGTCTCTTCCATGTTGAGCTCGAAAGGTTTTTCTTTGTTTTCACTCTCTTTGTGTCATTCTTCCAATTCTATGTGTATTCGGGGAATGATGACAGTTCTAAGCTCTATTAAAATCATTGTAGGAAGAACATACCAACCTCAAATCTATAGATCCCTTATATGTGCTTGGTGTTTTCATTTTGGGGGAAACCCCCTTTTTCTATTTTCTTTTGCATGATGTAGCTTTACTTGGAAACATATGACTTGGCATAGGGCTTTCCAAGTTAGGTCTCATGTCTTCTTTATTGTTTTCATTTATCATTTTCTACTTTTAATTAATTGCTCATAGCATCGTGTTTAGCAATTTCTTTAAAGTGGGGGCATACATTGACATTATTCTTTCGCATTTTTTCTTTTTCATGGTTCATGGTGCAATCTTTTTACTTTATACAATGCATTTTTAGCTTTGTGGATGGCATTGGGTGTGATGTCCTTCAAGAGCATGATCTATCTTAGCATATCACATTACTCTTAGTGGCTTGATGTGGCACACTACATCCCCTAAGCTATGAATCTTTTACCCTTTGATTGGTCCTCTCTTGGAGACATTAAGCACAATGTCCCCTAATTTAAGACCTTGCATGAACTAATAAAGACTCCTTTGAACATTCTTTACATATTGCATATTTTATTTTTAGTTATATGGCCACCTTACATAACACAGCTTGCATGCCTGTGGAGCCATCTTGTTTGTTCATGAGCTCCAAGCATACAAATTTTTGCTTATCTCATAAAGCTCAAAAACAATTTGTTGTGTGGCATCTTATTAAAGTTATCAAGAGGTATAACTTTCCTATGGTTTTGACAGGAAGTCGAACGAGGGCATGACTTTCCCTTAGCTACTTGTGTGTGTGTGTGTGAGCACATACTGGTTGTGTGTGAGCACATACTGGTTGTGTGTGTATGTGTCTCACCTTCTTGGAATTCTCACCCAATATATATTCTAGAGTTTTTTTGCCTTAGAGGGAGTGTGCATTCTTTCAAACAAATAGCCTAGATCCGATCCACATCGTGTTGGACAAATTTTTGAAGCTTGATCCACTGCCTTTCCTTTAACTCTTCTCTCCATGTCTTTGGCAGTGTATGCTTGTGTTTTTTCATTTCTCTTTATATCATTTTCATGTGTGTTATTTTGTGCCCATGTTGTTTTTCCATAGGACCTTGGTCCTAGGGGCTTGCACAACCCTCTTGATTATAGTTGTCCTATCTTGCCAACATTGGTGCATTTGAACCCCTCTTGATCATGGCCATCCTATCTTAGTAGCATTAGTGCATTTGGTCTACTTTAGTGTGAGTTGGAAGCAAGTTCTTCCTCTCACTAAAGTGGGGGATAGTTGTAATGATAGAAAAAGGCCCCCCTAACTTGGCCTTGATTTAATGCTGCAATGTGTCTAACATATTCACATTAGGTCTTGGGCCCTTGTGGACTAAATGAGCTTATTGATGCCTTATTTGGAGTGTTCTAAAGTGTTGTAACAAACTTTCACACTTTTCTATGGTTTTATTAAATAATTAGGATTCTTTATGCTTTAATTTACCTTATTTTACATCCACAACCTTCATGTAATGCATCTTTTCAAGGATAATCCTAACATAAAGCAAGATCCAATCATAATTTAGGTGTTTAAGGCTTTAATGGCCCAGATTTAGTGATCTGGAACTCATTCACCACCTTGGGAAAATGAGTCCCACCTAGGTTTTTGGGTCTCGAACCCAGTTTTACAACTTTCTAAGAATTTTTTAAAATGGTCCCATAAATTATGCCTAATGGAACTCATTCACCACCTTGGGTGAATGAGTCCCGTGTAGCCCAAAATCAAAATTAATCCAAATATTTGGTGGGGTTTTATCCTCCTAGTTTTGATGTCAATTTATAGTGTTGTAATTTCAAGAATTCTTGCATAATTAATTATAAATACAAGTTTTTTTCTCTCATTTTACACCTAGCAAGTTGAATGAGCATTCTTATAGCAAGTTTGAGTTCACAAGAGAATTCAAGTGTTTACAATAGAATTAAAGATTCTTCAAAAGTAGATCATAGAGAATTTTAGAGTATTATTCAAGCATCAAGCATCATGTAAAAGATTCCATGCATCATGTTTGTTTTTGAGCTAACAATTGTGATGTAGGATTTTATGACTCAAGCTAGCATTTCATTCAAGATCTATCCTATTCAAGAAAGAATCAAGATATACATCCATTGGATTCATCTCATACAAGTTTGAAGCCTCTTATTGGTAGGTTTTGGTGAGTTGCAATATCATATTTTGTACATTCATCATTCTCCATTCCTATTTCATTCTATTTCAAGGTTTGATTACCAAAATAGGGTTTGACCAAGGAAAACCCCTATCCACTAATAAAACAACATTTTTCCCTCTCTTTAATGTGTGATTTATAGGTTTAAATTGAAGACACATTAAGTATCAAGCTTGGAGAAAGTTTTCAAAGTGCCTAAAAGTTGTCAAAAATGTCATTAAGCATTGGAGAACATTGAAGAACACCTATAGTTTCATTTATAGATATTTAGATCTGGAAACCTGAAGAAGCAGATTGAGTAGACTAAGAAGAGAAGATTCAGACTTTGAAGTTTCAAAAAATCCTAACTAGACTGATTCACCACTTTTGGTGAATGAATCCCAGTTTTTGTCAAAATTTAGATTTTTACATATTTGGATACCCATTTTCCATATTCTTGTTCCCACATAAAAACCCATATTTTGGACTGATTCACCCAACTTGGAAAATGAGTCCTAGTTAGTAGTAAAGTCAGAATTTCTAGCATTTCAGGCCTCCTTCCAGTCATCTTCAGATTCCCAGGTGTACACAATTCATCCTACAAATTGTTATTATGTTTCATTTGCATTTTTAGGTCATTTACTTAAAGCTTGCATTGAATTAAGGTTTAGTATTACATCTTGCATTACATTTTTCTTTCCAAGCCCTAGCTTGGTGGTGAACCCCTCATTAGTTTACATTCAACCCCTAGGACAACCCTATTGCGAGATCTGTTTCTCCTTTGCATTGAGATCTCTATGAATATCCTTAAATGAAATTGGAAAGTGGGTGTGCTCTATGTCCTAAACCATACAATAGCATCCTAGCCCATTTTATTTTATTTTAGCCATTACACAACACTTTATTTTGAAAGGTGTGTGTCCTAGTTTAGTGATCTAGGATCCATTCACTACATGGGAAATAGGTTCTCGCTAGCTCCTAGGACCCTATTTTTACCTAAAATTTCACATTTACTAAAGTGTGTCATAGCTAAGTGAGCTAGGACCCATTCATGACATGGTGAATGGTTCCTCACTTACACCTACGACCCCCCCTTTGGGTATGTTTTTGGTGGTATTTTAATTATTTAAAATCCTAGATCTAATGTCAGCTTGTAATATTTAAATTTTAGGATTTAATGATAAGATATGTATATATAAGGCTATTTCACTTAGTTTCACCTAGAATTTTTATGCAAGCATCCAAATAGTGAACTTATGGTCAAGAGAACATTCAAGATCACTTTTAAGGCATTCAAAGGTAGAATTATTAAAGTTTTATTGCAGCGATCAAGATTCCATTTCATCATGTCAAAGGCATAATGCATCATGCATGTTGTTGAGCTAATGTGTTGATGTAACATTTTAAGATCATATTCAAGCATTATTTCATATCAAAGTTGATGATCAAGATCTGCATTCATTGAGGCCATCTCATGCTAGATCATAGATTTGTTGTCCAAGGTTCAATTAGGTGTGGTGAGTTGTAACATTGCATTATTGTTCATTCATTATTCCTTTATGCATTTCTATTTCATTTCAAGGTTTAATTACCAAAACAGGGGTTGACCAAGGAAAATCCCTATTCCCTAACAAAACAATATTTTTATCATCTTTGATGTGTGCTTGAAGGTTTTAGGTTCAAGATCATTTGGAGAGAGAAATTGCAAAAGTTTCCAAGTTGTCAAAGTTGTCACCTTTCTTGCAAAACCATAGAAACTAAGCTATAGGATTTATTTCCATGTTTTTGACAACACCCGACTAGAATCTAGGAGTGCAAATTGAGAGGAACAAAACCAAAAAACCATTTTTCTATATCCCTAGCCAATACCCATTTTCCATAGGGTGAATGAGTCCTCTATGAGGTCTAAAAAATCACTTTCTACAATAGGTACACAACATTTGTCCCTCTTAAAACTTTACCTTTTTACTTGCAAAATGTATTAACGGAAAAAGTATCCCTTTTTCCTTAGTTTGGGAGTAATTAATATTAAAATGAGCTTAATGTTGTCTTGATTTAGTGTTGTAAATTGCACATTCACATTAAGTTTATTGCCCCTTTTTCATAAAATGGACTTAATTGTGCCTTATTTTGGGTGTTTAAGGTGTATCTTTACACTGTCACATTAATCTAGGGCTTTATTAATTAATTGAGGTTAATTTACCTTAATTGGACCCTATAATTCAAATCTAAGCCTAGTTAATTACAAATTATGAGGGATGAAACCCAAAATTCATAAATTCTATTACACAATACTTAACTTTTGAAGGTGTGTGTCCTAGGTTAGTGACGTAGGACCTATTTACCACATGGTGAATGGGTCCTCACTAGGTCCTAGGACCGTATTTTCACATGATCTTTCACAATTCCTGAAGTGTGTCCTAGCTAAGTGATCTAGGACCCATTCACCACAAGGCAAATGGGTCCTCACTTAGACCTAGGACCCCTCTTTGAGATATGTTTTGGTAGTATTTTAATGATTTCAAATCTTAGATTTGATTTTGGCTTGTGATATTTGAATTTTGAGATTAATGATAGGATGTGTATAAATACAAGGCTATTTCACTTAGTTTCACCTAGAAGATTTCATTCAAGTTAAGAGCATTTCTAAGGCATTCAAAGGAAAATTATTGAAGGAATATTACAGCAATCAAGATTCATTTCATCATGTTAAAGACATAATGCATCATGCATGTTGGTGAGCTAATGTGTTGATGTAGCATTCAAAGATCAAATTAAGCATATTCAAAGGAATTTTTTGACATCAAATTTCATGATCAAGATCTACATTCATTGAGTCCATTTCATGCTAGTTTTTAGATTTATCCAAGGTTCAAATAAGGTGTGGTGAGTTGTGACATTGTTTGTTCATCATCATTCCTTTAAGCATTTCTATTTCATTTCAAGGTTTAATTACCAAAATGGGATTTGACCAAGGAAAACCCCTATTCCCTAACAAAAAAACATTTTTCTCTTTTGATGTGTGATCGTAGGTTTTAGGTTGAAGATCATTCAGAGAGAAAAATTGTAAAATTTGTTAAAGTTGTCAAAGTTTCTAAGAAAGTTGTCAAATCATAGAAACTAAGCTACAATCTTTATTTCCAACTTTTTGACAGTGCTCAACTAGGATCTATAAATGTAGATCGAACAGAAGATAACCCAAAAAATGATTTTCTAGAGCCCTAGCCAGAACCCGTTTGCCATAGGGCGAATGAGTCCATAGTGAGGTCCAAAAAAGCACTTTTGGCAACAGGTACACAACATTTAACCCACTTAAAACTTTCCTTTTTACCAATGGTATTTGGGTTAGAGTTGATTTTTGTAACTCGTTTACACATTATTACTTACATATTGAATGAAATAGAGTGGAAAATAGGTGAATCATTTCATTTCATAGTGCTTCCCCCCTCTTTTTCTTTCATTTCACTGAAAAATGTCTCTTTATTCCATGATCTTCACAAAATTGTTAAACTCATTGGAGGTGAACTCTCCACCTCTTCCAGATCTCAAAAATTTGATTTTCATATCCATTTCATTCTCAACCATAGCTTTAAATTCCTTGAACTTATCTAGAGCTTTTGAATTTTTTTTTAGAAAGGTTACCCGAGTCATTCTAGAGTAATCATCAATCAATAACATGAAATATATATCACCTTGAAAAAAATTTGTTCTTGTAGGTCCACAAAGGTATGTATTCACCAACTCCAAAATTCTTGCGATGGAATATTCTTTAACATTGAACCTTTCTCTTGTTTGCTTCCCAACTTGGCATTCCTTACAAACTGCATTTCTAGGCTTTGTGATCTTTGGCAGATCTCTCACAGCTTGAGTGAAGTTGATCCTCACTAGGCTATCAAAATTTATGTGACACATTCTTCTATGCCATAGCCAACATTCATTGATAGTAATCATAAAACATATACTATTAGCACCCTTAAGCTGATAAACATTTCCATATATCCTTCTTGTAGTAGCTAGAGTTTTGGATCCTTTCTTGATCTCACAACCACAATCCTAAAATACAAGATTATACCCTTTGCTCCACATTTTTCCTACACTTAGAAGATTATGCCAAACACCCTTAACATAAAGAACATCATCTATATTATGCTTTCCATAAAAAATAATTGAACCTTTTCCACATATCTTAGTATATGTATCATTGCCAAACTTAACAAGACCTCCTTCAAAATTCTCAAGTTTAAAAAACTTACTCTTGCCAAGCTTGCCATGTGATTTGACCATCTGTTGTCAACAATACATTATTTTTTGTCCTCTCTAGCATGAAAATTAGTCACCATAGTTCCATTATGACCTACTTCTAGAGCAACTTCCTTCATACTACTATTAGAGTTAGTAGAATTAGTTCCAACATTTAGAGCCATGAACAGGCATTCATCATTTTCATCATTCGGGTAATCATATTAATCATTAGATATACTAGCATATTATTTAACAGTATAAGTTCTCTTAATTATTTACCTTTATTCTCCTTAAATTTATCATTTGAAGCCTTGATTGGACATCTTGAAGCATAATGACCTATCTTTCCACAATTGAAACATTTGAAAGGTAACTTACCTTTGTATTTTTTAGTATCCTTTTTTAACCTCCTTCTATGATGCATTTGATTAGTTGATTAATTATCAGATGTATGCAAGAGAGCCAAAATCAGATCATCAAATGAAAGTCAAATCATCAAGAAGAGCATTGTGCTTCAATTTTTTATCTAAATTTTTTGTTCACTGTGCAGGTATAGGTTCATTTATGATTCATTTCATTTGACATTTCATCATGTGGTGGAAAAAATGGGCCCCCACAAGGGTTGATCCTAGCATGCTTCCCTTTAGATCTTGAGAGCGGTATGAGATAAGCAAGAGACATTCAACTTTTCAAATAAAAGTATATTCCATTTGAAGATCAACTTATAAGGTAACTGGGCACATTGTCCATTCGTGATAGCCAAGTCAAAGGTGCAATGAGGTTACTCCCCTTCACTTTGAAATGGGAATCACAAGTGAGCAATGAGGCCATTTAAATTATTTAAATAATGTGCAAAACTGAGTAAAAGTGTGCCATTTTTATCATGTTTTTACATCATCTATTGGTTGTCTCATAATCATTTCTTGTTGTTTATATCAAATAAGATGAATACATTGATGGTACAACCCATTCATTAAGTGCCAAAAGGAGAAATAGATTTGAATGCAGGAACAGTCATGAAACCATCAACATCAAGTTTAGGATAGTCTCCTATATGTCTTTCAAAGCCAAGATGAAGGGTATATGCTCCTACCAATGAATGTTCACCATTTACCAACCAAGGAAACATTTACCAAGCATAGAATTCAAAGGTGACATCCTTGGAGTTGAGCCTTGCAATAATATCAAGGAGGTTGAAAATGAAGAATTAGGAAATTCCTTGCTAGCATTGTATCAATGTGGAGCAATACTTTTTTTAAGAGACATTGAATGCTTTCATGTTTTCTCAGCTTAAGATGGTAAAGTTATTACAAGCCTATCATACCAGGGTCACATTCACAAGTAAGGTTAAAATAATAGTGAGTAATAGGAGGATCACTATTGGATCACAATCATAATGATAACATTCATAACTGTAGATGTAATCAAAGTAGTGAAAATAGTTACTCTTGCACTCATCTTCATAATGGAGTGCCTAATTTCAATCACATGTTCACAACTCAATGGAACCAACCTAAAGAGATAGCTATATATGCTATATAATGGAGCCTCACTTTTACATTGCATTAAGAAAACAAAAAGTAAGGGACATGAGCAAAGAACAATGAGGGAAACCAAGGAGCAACACAACATACAAGTGAAGCAATAAAAGGTTCTTAAGGGTTGAGAGCAGAAATTGAGTATGGGCTCGAGCTAGAGTTTCAATAAATAAAAACCCTCAAATATGAAAAATGTGAATAGAATAATTTATGGCAAGTGGAGTTTTCTTCATGAAGTTTCCACAAAATGCACAAGAGGGAAAAAATTGAGCCATAGCCACAAAACTAGAAAGTAGAAAGAGGGTATTTTTTGCATTTCAAATAATGAAGACCAAGCATGGCCTAAAAGATCTCACCAATACAACTACCACATAAATAAAGAAAATAACCTAGAAGCTTGAGAAAGGAATCCATGAATACATTCTGCATAATACAGTAAGGTGCAAATATTCTCAAAGGGTCGAGCATTTGAGTTATCCAGAAGAGAATCTAACTGCGGTTTTTTGAGAAATCCGCAACCAAGAATACAAAACCAAAGAAAGTGGAATATTTTTTTTAGCTAAACCATAGATTGTTCCTACAATTAAGCCTATGGCCATGGTCTTTTAAAAACACAAAGATGCAAAAAACTAAACATACCATGCGGCCTGAAATATGTTTGTAGAGGAGGTTTTCCATTGAAGCTCTAGATTCTCCATGAATGCCCATGCAAATCCTAGCAATGGCAGCCACAAAATAGTTGAGAAGCTTCAAACAGCTCCATGAAGGCTTAGATCAAGCTCCAAACCACCATTCAATCTCCTACAGAGCTTGTGCAAACCCTATGGTGGTGGCACAAAAGCAAAGTCAAAGACTTAGTAAAAAATTAAAATGCAAAATGAAAGTGAAATGAAAGAAAGGTCATGGGTTTTGTTCTAGGGTTTCTTTTTGCCCTAGTTTTGGCCAACCCTTCTATGGGTATATTTTCATATTATTTTAAATTTTTTATGCCTTGTTAATACCCATGTGGTGTTATGTAGCCCTTTTTCATATCTTATGGACCTAGGCCTTATGTGCCTTAGTTGTTTTTTCTGAATTTTGAAGAAAATCAAATGCCCAAGCGTGGATATTTTATACTTTGCAAAATATAGTCAAAACCATATATACCTTGTATTTTTTTCAAAGTCATGATTTAAGTCTTCCTCCCTCTTTCTATTTTGCAAAATTGAAACTGCAAACAAATGTAAGACACTATTAGAGTAATGTTTTATAAATTACTTTAATAGATGTCAAGTAAATGCAAAAAATAAAAGCAAGCACATAACACCTATTAAGTAATTTTCAATTCACTTGCCTATTTCTATTAAATGGGTCCCCATTTTGCCAAATAGAAGGAAGCAGTCAACTGAAGTTTCTATTTTGGTTTTACAGTCATATCTTAGTGATTTTGGAGTTTTTTTTGGTAGACCCACTTGGGAAGGAAAGTTTCCACCTATTCTCACTTGTTTGGGCTTAGTTCTATGCCCTCTTTTCTTGTTTTTTCCTTCTACTCATGAGAGATGCTTTCGTTAATATATTGGATTGCGGTTAGCTGCAATTTTTTCTCCTTGACTCTTAGAAGGTTTTTGGGGTATTATTGTGAAAAAAACTTTTTTTTTCATAGTTATTACTTCTTCATCTCTTGAGCTTTGTAGAGAGTTTGTAAGCCTTCAATAACTCATATTTTCATTATATGATATAACAGCCCTTTTTAGATCAATAATAGCAATAGTGCATTACTTTTTCATGGTTTTTATCTCATTTCATAGTGGATGATTTGATGTTTGATTGTGATTCTAAGTGTTGAATCATTTTTCATGTCTCATTATTACAAATATGTGTGCAAAAGTTTCATGTAATGTAGGTTGTATGTTGTGTTTAATTTCAAACCTTCATACAAATCACTTCTGTATTGCATGTTTCACATGAAATTGTGAGAGAAAATGTTTTGAGAGTTGATTGTGAGTTGAATTAGTGAATAAGTTAAAAAAATTTGGTGCATCACTCTTTTAGGTTTTAGGATTTCCATTTCAGTAACCCTCTATCCCTTTTCTCAAAAAAGTTAGTAGTTTTAGGTGATTTACCAAGGGAACCAACCCTCTTTGGAGATTCATTCTCATTATAAGCCACCCATAGCTTGAGAATGTTTCCATGTTACACATGATAGCTGAGTCGGGTACAATCCTTGTTGATAACAAGTACCAAACAACTGATCTCTAGAATAATGATCTAAATTCTAAGCTTCTTCAATAGCAGAAGCCTTATAACTATAATATTTAGGAAGAGTTCTTAATACCTTCTTTACCACTTCATCTTCTTCAAGTTTTCAAACTTAGTCTTTAGATTTTGCATATTTGCTTACTTGACCTTATCATCCCCTTCATATACACTTTCCAGTTTCTTCTAGATTTCTTTAGCAGATTTATAGCTCATAACCTTCACAAGTCCTAAATAAAAAAAACACTCAAGAGAGCATACCTTTCTTTTCCATTATTGTCATAATCCTTGATCTCGTCATTATTTGATGGTCCATTTGTAGGCATTGTATATCCATCTTCATTTGACTTCTAAATTCCAAACCCTAGGGAAACAAGGAAACCTTTCATCCTAGTCTTCTAGAATGCATAATTGGATCCATCAAATAAAGGAGCCTCCTTGTGTCCCATGGAATCTACCTCAAGTGGTTAAGCTTTCTTATAAGGAACCAAGCTCTGATACCAATTTTTGAATGCACAAGAAAACTAAGAGGGGGTGAATTAGTTGTACATAAGAACATCAAATCCCTCATTAACATTTAGATTTGTATAAATCCCTAAACCTTTAACAACCTTTAACAACCTTTAAACCCTTATCATGCATTAGGAGAAAATAAACATGAGAAAAAATAATGCAAACACATTGATACACATGAGAACACCATATTTATGTGGAAAACCAAAGAAGGGAAAAACCAAAATGAGGATTAGCTCACAATATAAAGTAATTAAAACATTGAATACAATAGGATCACTGCTAGAGGGCTCACTACTAATGGCTCACTACCAAATTAGAAAGAAAAAGATAGAAGATTGTTACAATGAGAAATCCCTCTCAGAGAAACAAATAATATCCATGACTACAACTCTACACCATCAGTAACCTCCAACACACTACTATCAGAAACTTTAGGTACTCTACAAATGTAGACCCTTCTACTTACTACATTGTAGTCATAGGCATTAAGCTCGCACTTCAAATATTTGCATATAATTAAATTTACATCTCAACACATCCTTGAATCTACACACTTTTCTCCAATAATTCACCTTGGCTTTATACCATTTGCAGCCTTAGAAACATCTTTCAAGTTTAGCTATGCACCTCAAACATGTAAATTCAAATTAGGTCAGCACCAAAACATTCCCGTAGTGAAGAGGAATGAAGTAGTACTACATCACAACTTAACATGGACATATACCACATATACACACCACACCACACTTCCACAAATACTAAAGCATATCCACAATTAATGTAAACACCCAAGGTTGGTCAAGCCCATGTTAACACCATTAAACATTTAAGTACATGCTTCACCAAATCCCAAGATAACTCACAAACCACACACAAAACTTAAAGACAATTTGTAATATTCCATCAACACCCTAAACTCTAGAAAATCCTTTGCAACATCATACACTTGAGGAACATAATCATTTTGTGCATCCAGTTAACCTTCCACACACTATAACACATGAATCCAACCTTGTGGAGCACCAAAACTCAAAAAACTAAGACTAAAGATAAACATGAACAATATAAGCTCACTCTCAGATCTGTAAGACCAAAAACCATAATGTGGAGAAATATAGAGAAAAACTATTTCTCCTAGATAACATTGCTTCACAGTTCACACTTGGGTGAACACAAGTTTTTTTGAATGATCTAGAACATGAAACTATAGATATAACACCTCTAAAAACCTCTAATCAACATATTTGAACCAAACAAGTATATATTTAACCATGAAGAACTGTAGAGAAAAACACTAAACACCACTTTTCCACACTAAACACTCTTTACCACACTATTTCCTATTTAATTCAAAAAGTACTTGGAAACCAAGCACCACAAACACAATCTCAACATCTAGAACATCTTCTTAGCATCTCAACCACACAAGAGGTTGAACTTCCACAAACACATGCTCATCAAAGCAACACTAGAGGTTGAGATTAGTGAGACTACTAAATACAATATAATCCAACCAATCAAATCATTTCCATAGGTTGACATCAATGCAAGAACAAAGATCTATTGACATCAATGACAACAAAAAATTTCAACAGTAGCCACAATTTTATCCTCAATGGAGGTTGCACTGTTGGAGAGATGAGGTTCAAAGAGAGTAGGATCTATTATAGGAAGAGTGAGATAGCTTGAAGGAAACTTATGATAGGGAGTAGGCAAGGGTTGACACACTAGAGATGGAGAGGGATTCAAATAGAGCCTAGAGAGATACATGACTAGGACATGGGGATAGTTAGGGAGGCAATAATAGGATACAGATAATGGTACAGAGGGATACATGCAGTCTCTTTTGTAGATGGAAGAGGTAGATTTGAGTATGATACATTAGGAGCAAGATGCAACTATAGGTATATTGATAGTGTAAAGTATCATGGCTTAAAAATTCTCAGAAATATTTACTACGAGCATAGTGTAATAATGCTTGATATATGTAGGATGCTCAATATTATAGGGGATTGTATGATTCATTGGTGCATGCAGGGTAGAGGGAACCTATTCTTTTAGAACAATTGATCAAGATGATCCATATCAATGCAATCAAGACCATTTGTGTAGATGAGACCCCCATCGAGGGGAGGAGTTGTAGGACGAGAGAGCTCATCTCTCTTAGAGGGATGTATTCAAGATAGCCTATGACCTTTATACATATATACCACTTTTGGCCCTATTATGTAGGAATTTTGATGACACATTATATCATGATCTCATTATGATGATGAACCATCAATTTTTAGGTTCTATGGACTTCTCTTGCACTCTTAGGATCTTTCACCTAAAAGGAGAGAGATAGAACACTAAAATTGATGTGGTTCACTCAAATAAAGGAATTTATAATGGAATTAAGACTAAATGAAATGATCTAAATACAACTTAGAAGTTATGAAATTGACTGATTACTAATGCAAAACTAATGAAATATGCAATGTTTGAAAACACAGCGACCTTTGCAAAAAGCTTAGAAAGATGAATAAAAACACAAATGAAACTAAATAGAAAGTTGTAATTCAAAATTTGTGCGCCTGTGATACTGATGAGGAATGGAAAGCACTCTGGAAATCTGGTCAATTTGACTTTTATGTTGACTGGTCCGATTCATTCACTACCCTGGGTGAATCAATCCTAGGACAAGGTTTTCTGCCTAGAAACTAGTTTATGCTCACTGGGTATATGGATCTACATCTAACTCTAAAATTCACCTCATGCGGGACTCATTCTCCATCCATGGCGAATCATTCCACTTTCAATTTTCTATAAACTCAGATCTCAGACCTACACCTTGTCACCTGTACAACACTTCTTGATGGAAACCCAAATCGAGATCTTGGAAAATTCGTACATAACAACTTAAAATTGGTTGTCTAATGGGGGGCTTTCCTTGGTCAAACCCCTAGTTGGGTAATCAAACCTTGAATGAACAAAAATCTACACAAAACCCTAGCCTTAAGTGTGTTAAAGACTAGGAAAATTTGAAGTATGTCAAAACCCTATTCTATTGTGCTATAATAAGATGTGAAAATGTGATTTGAATGATGAAAGACTTCAACCCTAGAAACTTTACAACATATCAAAGAGATGCAACTGACATGCAAAAGTAATGCAAACCTTAAGTCTAAAGATAGAGAGAAGATGGAAGATGGATTCACTTTCAAAACAAGTCTTTAGGTGTGATTTTATGGCTAGTTGCATCTCCTCAACCTATTTTTCTCCATGATTCACCATAGGAATCCATCAACAACTTTTTGCAATGTTGAATCTTGATCAAGAAGTGAACTTGAAGACCTACAAAATCCCTATTGTTTTGTGCTAAAGCTTCAACTTTGCTATAGAAAATGCAAATAAAACTTGTTGTGGAAGACTCCTAAAACTTAACTTTTGAAATTGCTTTGTAAAAATGACTATGAGATGTGAAAAATGACCTAAAATGAGTATTTATAGGCATAAACGCCTAATTTTACCATTATTTAGACCTAAGAGGATGACATCCACTAAAAACTTAAGTTGAATTAATTGAATTCCTACTCAAAAGGGACTCATTCTCCACCCTTGGCGAATGGGTTCCACTAGAGGGGACTCATTCGCCCAAGGTGGTGAATGGGTCCCACCAGAGGGGACTCACTCACCCAAGGTGGCAAATGGGTCCAACTAGTGGTTTTTCAAGGTGGGTTTCTTGGATATGCATGAATTGAGTTTTTTTGTCAGGATTTAAGTGATTTTTTAAGTGAAACGAGCCTCTAGATCAAAAATAATGGGTCTTAGGGTCCTATAAATGTTGTTTTGAAGAATGAATAATGTAGGGGTACTCAAAAGTAGGTCTAAATTAAGCATGAAATATTCTCTTTTCTCAAGAGTGTCCAATTTTCTATGCCACATTTAGCGCCCACTTTAGCGCCCATATGACTCTATGTGCATATGTAAGCTAAAGGACTCTAAATAGTACACTTTGTTGCATAAAAGAATACTTATTGAAAAGATGGGAGAATGAAGCCCCCTATGTAGTTATCTGCAAAACCACAACATTAGGAACCTCATCCTACAACACAATTTCGTTAATTGTCCAAAAATCCTTTTATCTAACTCCTAGGAATCTAATTCGAGGGTAGATGTATGCCCCCCCTTCGTTTTTCTTGCTTTACATAGGTGGAATCAAGGAAGCAATCTAGCAATGTTGAATAAGGAACATCATACCGTAGGGAATTTCCAAGTACCATGCCATGTAACGATATATGATTGATAAGGTCAGGTGTGAAATGAAGATTCCAACACATCAAACTATGTCAAAAATGGAGTTCCCTAGCTCCTGTTATGTTGTTTTGAAGAAAAGATGCTTTATTAACTCTTAAGAGAAAATAACCCTAATTTAATGCATAAGAGTAAAAGTGATGAAAATGTGTTAAAAGAGGTAGAAGAAATTAATTTATCACTTTTTCATTTTACCTTCATGTAGCTTGAGAGTGACGAGTGAGAAAAGAAGATGCTGTGTAGATGGGATTACACACCTTCATGACTGGATGAGCTTTGAGAGCAGGTGGCGCATGGTGAGCTATACCCTGAGGTGAGTCGATTCTAAAACTTTCACTTAGTGATTTTGCAATGATTTAATGATTTTTAATGTATTTATAGGTTAATTTAGAATCTTGGAAAAAAAAATTACAAAGTGTCCCTTTTTTTCACAAAGTGTCCCATTTGTTTACAAAGTGTCCCTTTTATTCGCAAAGTGTCTCGTTTCTTCACAAAGTGTCCCATTTCTTCGCAAAGTGTCTCGTTTCTTTGCTAAGTGTCCCAAAAGGGTTCTAAAGTGTCTAGGGCCTTTGGAAAGGCACACTAGAGTAACTTTAGCACACTTGCATGATGAATAATGTAAAAATTGAAGATATTAGATGAATTTTTAGAGCATATTGTTATGATTTTCATAGGTTCTAACTTGGTCGCAACAGCAGCTAGGAGGGAGATAGATTAGCTTTCTCAAAGATTTAGCCCCAACATTGTCAACTATAGAGATAGAGCATCTGTAGACAATAGTCATCTATTGGGCATATTTAATGCCACCTATGAGATACCATGATGTCATGTTGATGGCCTTATGTGAGCACTAGGATGCTGACACTTGTACATTTCATCTTCCGAATGGGGGAATGACCATCACCCTAAAGGATGTATAGCTTATTCTTTGATTTCCTATTTGGGGAGAGTGGGTATATTTCTGAGGAGATCAGTCAATCCACGAGAAGAAGGTGGACATGTTGTAATGTTTGGGTGGACCTATTCATGATGAGCACATGAGAGTGTGAATTGAGCTTCTCATGCTACTATATTCATGAGCCCCCACTGTGAGATGGATTATTATGCATACAGTGGCTCTTGTTCTCAATCCTGAGATGAGCAACACACCTGGATGGCAGATTGGTACACTTAATTTGTGGGATGGTGGAGCACAGGATAGTCTATGCTTGGGGATGTTGCATCCTAGCACATCTTTATTATGATCTTGGACAATTTTTTTTTGCAAAATCAATAGTATGGTGCACTGCACCCTTCTACAGGTGTGGTACCTCGAGCATATTACATGCACTAGGCCTGTCGGTTTCCCATGTGCTATAGCTTCAGAATATCCACAAGCATTCAGCTATCCTTTACAGTGCTTATGGTAGTACGAAGATCTATATTTTTGGAGAGAGAGATTTAACTGGCTGGATGAGGACAAGATCCTATGGAGACCTTATTTACTCACACTACAGTGGCTAGATCCCATAGGACAACTAAGGAGGATGCAGATGGATAGATTTTTGGTTGGGCGACATGACTATGTTATATGTCCATTCTATTACGGGTGAGTCATGCGATAGTTTGGATAGGTGCAGACACCACTGAGGGTGTGCCCCTCCGTTGGGAAATCAGTGTGGAGCACCCAGAGGCTAGGTGATACTGTTTGGTTTACTATAGATCATGTTCGTGAGAATGAGTCTGATGATTGATATCATGACCGACCACCAGCCTCCGACGCTAATGATGTTGGCAACATAGATGATCATGAGGAGTGGTGGTTGGTGACATGACCATCTCTTGTATTTCCCATGGATGTCCTTATAGGTGATGTAGGGCCAGCACCAGATGAGGGAGATGAGCTAG
>VDFB02301028.1:0-60040 GCA_007258455.2 Sequoia sempervirens
AATTTGACCTCTTGATTACTAAAATTTGAGATGTTGATTACTAAAATTTGACTAAGTCTAAATTTTTTTAAAAATCTTCCAAAAACTAGAATTTGCATTATAACTCTTAGTGATCTAAAACCACTCTCAAACATCCTGAAACTATATATATGAAATATAACTTAAAGTATAAGAAAGTAAATGTCCATATGTAAAATTCAACTTATATGAAAGTAAATGTCCATATGTAAATGTTTATTTCATGTATTTAGTTTCCCTGGTAAAGAAAGAGAAAATGAAAGTGTTTGGAAAAATGCATTTCAAAAGTCATGAATGACATTTGGAGAGTGCCAAATTTGGCGCTAGCCAAATGAAGCAAACCATTTGGCAAGCACCAAATTTGGTGCTTGCCAAATGGGTTGCATTGGGAAATACCAACCCAATGGGTTGGATTTTGCATTGGGCATTCGACCCAAAGGTTTGGACAACCATTTCATGTAAAAGGCATGATTTTTTGAAAGGGTAACAAAATTTCACACATTTTTGGTTGTGCTCACCATCACATTTGCACGTCTTTCAATTCAATTTTATAAAAGGTTGTGATGGTGTTAACCTCTCTCTTAGTTATCCAAATATACAATTCTTTTTTTGTTTTGATTTAGTTAAGTTTTTGATCCATAACTTTTCTTATAAATGCCTCCATTTTTTGTCAAAAACTAACATCTACTAGTTTTAGGATAGATTTTTACTCGTTCATCAAAACATTAAACAAATTACATTTTTTAAAACTAGACTCCATTCTACATGTGATGAAAAAAATTCAAATTTTTATTAGCTTTCAAAAAAATTAAGGGGGGGCACACTCAAATTTCAACTTTTTAGGATATATCCACTTTAAAAATTCATAAAATATTATATATTCATTAGAAAGATTATCCAAAAGAATGAGGATAAACAACATGGTGTTAGCTAATTTCTCACCATTTGGATTTTTGAAAATCTAAAAAAGGGTTAATAAAAAATGGGGGGCCCTCAAATGTTATGCTATTTTTTTGATAAAAACATGACTTGTTTTGGGGCCCCCATTTTTGAGACCCTTAATCTTCATTAATTTCAAAAAGAATTAGTAGCTTAGAAACTAGACTCAAAGCACTTCAACTCTTGTTCTTGCCACACCTTAAAATTTTGAGCGTAACTATCTTCATTTTCTTGTGCACATCAAATTTTGCTAATTTAAAAAAAAAAGTGGCATCTTAATAGACAAAATTGTGTCACGGATCCATGCACTTACCCTAAAGGCCTCCAAGTTATGTGTTTAAGGGTGATGTTAAGGGTACACAACTTATGGTTTTGGGTTCCTTTGAGTTACCAATAATTGGTATTGAGTCGCGTGTACCTTGTAGGTGTAACTTGTACATGTATTGTGTACTTTCAATATATAAGTGTGTTCCTGAGGAGGTGTAGAAATAACGCCTATGCTTCCCCCTTTTTTATTCAATCAATTCAAGTAAATTATTCTACATTATAGAGATATCATTCTTGGTGTCTTTTAACATCATTTCATATTGGTGTTCATTATGGGTTCACCTAGGAAAAATCTATTTAAACTTTACACCACCCCTTGGTGTGATTCCCTAGCTGCATCAAATTGAACCAAAATCTAGGGCCTCTATTGGAAAAACTAGCAACATTGAATGAATTGATTAGAAATGTTGGGAGACATTTCCTTTATTTCTCAGCAAGTTATTTGATAGAGTAGACTAGCTTATTAATTTTCTAGTCCTACTATAATTATAAGTGCAAGTTGCATGCACAAATTAAAAATCTACATATGTAACTTACAAATACAAGGTACAATAACTTGATAGTAGGATACAAATATCAACAAATCAAAGGATCGTGGCAGGATCAAATTTCACTCTAACAATCAAGATATCCTTAGTAGATTTGGGGTGTCATAATAACATTATGACACCTCCAAGTAACTTCCATAAAATAACCAACGTCCCCAAGATTTAAAAATGTCTGAAACATCTCAAAAAATGAGAGAAAATGTAGACAAAATACGGTATAAGGGACACACAAAATTGAGGATCATATCCTCAACATATCTAAGATGACTCCATAAAGGAGAAGATAGATCACTATTATATTAAAACTAATATAAAATTATAGAATTTTGTTTATATTACTCACACTAATATGTTATCTTTTTTATGCTTTCTTTTTATTTCACTCTTTATTTTTGAATAAATTTTAAATCTTTGTCCCTTCATATCATCACAGAGATTAGAGAGCTCATGAAATAATCATCTCATATATAGCTACCATGCACATTCTTTATTAAATATCTTAGCTAACAAGTTTATTGCGCAAATCACTTTATGTTTAAGAAATTTGATGACTTACCAATCTCTTTTAGTGTGCACAACATTTTAATTACTATAGCTTTAGGCAAGGATTTCTAAACCTTATAAAATTAAGTAGTGATGGCTAGTTGGAACAAAGCCAACTATAAAAAATAAACCCCAATTAAACAAAACTAAAAAGAATTAACATCCTGAAGATTTTAAAAATAAAATCTAAAGCATCCCAAAAAAAGAGAAAAACTAAGAAAAAAAGAGAGTTAGAGAGCACACAAAATTAACTGAGCATATCCTTGAAATGTTTAAAATGACTCTAAAATGTAGAAAGTAGATCACTAATTTCTAATAACTAATATAAAATTATAAATAATTAATTTACTTACTCACATTAATATATCATCTTTATTATGATTTCTTATTACTTCACTCTTTAATAATATTGAAGAAATTTCAAATCAATGCCCCACTCTATAATGAGTAACAACCACTTCTAATTCAATGCCCCCACTCTATAATGAGTAACAATCAATTCTAATATTAAAGAGATCAAGAAATAATCATTTCATGCATTACTTCTTCATTATGTATCTTAACCAACAAGTTTTATGAATCTTAACCAACAAGTTTATTGCTCAATATCACTTTATGCTTTTAAGACATGTGATGACTTACCAACCTCTTAGTATATACAAAGATTTTAATAACTATAGCTTTGGGCAAGGATTTCCGAACTTTTCAAAATTACCTACGATCAAGTAGTGAGTTAACATAATTTTATTTAATAGGGAACTAATTTTTTTATAATCATGTATATTATAGTTCTTTTTATTATTATGAAGAAAGTATATACAAAATTATTGTATACTATTTATTTAAGGGCAAGTTTTAAATATTGAATGCATTCTTATTTCATTAATACATTATTAATTAAAGTTATTCATGTTATTGATATTGTATCTATCAAGATTCAAATTAGTGTTTGGTCATTGTGATCATGGACATTATGTCCTTACTAATTCATAGTGCTCATAGAATTGAACCTTTGCATTGAAGTTGTTGACATTCATGCAAATGACTTCATGTTCCAAACCCTCGTTGAACCTTTGTGCTCATAAACTTTGTGCCTCTAGTAGAATACTAAAAACTCATAAAATTGAATTATTGATGTCAATACAATATATTTATATTATTAATTAAGATTTAAAATATAGATATTTTTTTAAATGTGTTGAAAATATGTAATCTATAAATAATTATATATAAATTTCTATTTTTTAACAAAAATATGAGTTACATTAATGTTGAATGATATTCTTTAAAAAATCAAATCTCCATTCTTTTTATACTGTAGAGGTGAGAAAAATGTGAGTTAAAAAATTCAAATCTACATTCTTCTGTTTATACATAGAGGTGAGAAAAATGTGAGTTACATTCTTCTGTTCATATTGTAGAGATGAGAAAAGTGTCAGTTACATTCTTCTGTTTATGCTATAGAGGTGAGAAAAATGTGAGTTACATCTAATTTGAATGATAATTAAAACAAATTCAAATATGCATTCTTTTGTTCATACTGTACTAGAGGTGAGAAAAATGTGAGTTAAAAAAAAAATCAAATCTACATTCTTTTCTTCATACTGAACAGGTGAGAAAATTGTGAATTACATCTACGTTGAATGATATTTAAAAAATTAAAAATCTACATTCTTCTGTTCAAACTGTAGAGGTGAGATTGTGCGTTCTTTCAAAAACGCTAGGGAGCGTTAATTTTTAGCATCAAATCTCGTTGCCGCCATTGATATTTGAATTAAAACAGAGTCCTATCTAAGAATTTGTAAATATGCAGTTCAACATTTTTTAAACTGCATAACAGCCTAGTCTGTAAAAAGTCCGCTTTTTATTATTTTCGTAGATTTTCAATTGCAAGAGCCAGAGTTATTTAAAAATAATTTATTTAAATAAATAAGAAAAAAAAAATTCCTGAAAAAATAAAAATAAAATAACTTAAAATAATTTTTAAATAAAATAACTTTTAATAAATAAATTATTAAATAAAGTAAATAAATATTCATTAAATAATATAAATTAATTAAAATAAAATATTTTTAACAAATAATAATTAAAGAAATATGACGTGTATTAAATATCTGTTTCTCTATATAACACTCCATAAACAGTATACCACTCAGACAGGGTGAAATTTCATATCTGTTATCTAAGCCACAAATTCTTCTTTTCAAAAATTTCCAGTCTGCCTTCTTCTCCACCTACGTACTGTAGCAGAGAATTGTGCCGCCTTCTTTCAAGAAAGCTAGTGAACGTTATTTTGTTCAACTCTTCTTCCCGCCATTGAGTTGAAATAGAGTTCTGTCTAAGAACTTGTGCGTATGCAGCTCAGCATGTTTCGAACTGCAGAACAGAGGACAGTAAGTAGTCTGTAGGAATACCGCCTTTTATAATTCTCGTTGATTTACACATGATGCAGATTTTCAACTGCAAAAGTCTGAGCGTTAGAGCCGGTGCTCTGCTGAAGTCTCTTACCCCAGCCATTCAGGAACTTTATATATCAGACCTGAAGTTGCCCAAGCATCAGCAAAACCCCATCTTTCATCAGTTTTACAATACGCTTGTAAGAGGTGCTGAGGTTGTGAAAAAATGCGAAAATATTAGCACTTTCAACCTGCCTCTCAATTATAGGTATTCTTCGCAGATTCTCAAGCTTGAAAAGGAAATCAATGGCTTCCTGAGCGTACTTCCTGCCCACATATTGCATGATACGAGAGTTCTTTTAGCAGAACTGAAAAATTTGTACCCATCCGAGGCTGCAGATATAAGCAGGGGACTGAATGATTACATATTCAAACAAGCTTCCATGTTAACAAATGATCCTTGCCAAAATACCATGATGCTTCAACAAATGGTTTTAGATGATTTGTTTGACTATACTGAAACTGTAGGAGATTCCACAAGCTATAATCATGATAATGGTTATGACAAATCTCAAATTTTGGTGGGTCTGGAGAAATCCACCGGAGATTTGAAAGAGCTTTTGTTCGACAGTGAAGTGTCTGTCGTTGGAGTGCAGTGTATGGGAGGCGGGGGAAAAACGACATTGGCCCTGGCTCTCTGCAACGATCCCCAAATTAAAGGTGAAACGTGCTTCCCCTAAATTTATGTCATGTTTTCCTGTTTTAAATTTTCATTTGAAAGGTACTCTATGAAAATTATGAGATTTCTGCCTTGAATGCCAACATATGCCAAGATTTTGGATGCTTTTTATTCCCCTTTTCTAAGGAGGAGATGAGACGACTGAGCATTTAACAATTAACATCCTCATAAGCCAGATGTTACCTACTTTTTAGAGATGCTATTTCTGAAATGAGTTCTTAAAACTTACTTTGGTTGTCTTGACTCTACGTTTGGATTTCATATAGTAGATTATAAATATAAATCTGTCTGGTTTACAATTTTATGCAGTAGTTGTCATCCTCTATTTTATTTAGTTAGGACAACGTAAATCTCTCCCCTTAAGGTATTTTTGTGTGGCTCTATGTACTTTATCACTGGTTTCAGTTTGCAGTAGGAAGCCTGCTTTAGTTTGATTAAACGTTCATTTTTCATGTCAAAGAATTTATTAAAACATATTTGGTTTATTGTGTATATCAGATTATTTTGGAAACAACATATTTTTCATGACAGTTTCACAGTCCCCAAATCTTAAGGGCATCTTAGAGATAATGTGGGAAAAAATCATTGGGAAGAAGAAACCTGAGTTTCAAAATGTGGAAGATATACATATACATCTGAAACAGGAGCTTGTGAAGCAGTTGAAGCCAACTTTGGTGATTCTGGATGATGTCTGGGACAGAGTAAGCCTGGAAAATTTGCTATTTGAAGGGCCAGCATACAAAACCCTTGTCACAAGTAGAGATAGCTCCATTATTCCCAGAAACCACTCGACTCAATTGTATCAGTTACCATTGCTGGGCCAGGAAGATGCTCTGTCACTTTTCTGCTTCTGGGCGTTCGGACAGACATCAACTCCATCCACTGCAGATGCAAATCTAGTGAAGGAGGTGTTTATTCTTCTTTGAGCTCTTTGCAGCTTTGTGAGAGTTTGGATGAAATCTGTATCATTTAAATATGCATATTTTTTTATTTATTTTTCACCTGGATTTTTCGCTATAACAAAATTTATCTTGTGATGTTTTGCTGGCTTAGGCAGGAGGAAATAAGGACAGGATAAGCATGAGTGAAACATGCAATTAGGCATTATGAGAAAAATAATTTATACAGTCGGTTTCTCAAGCAACTTAGTATTAAGGACTTATGGACCCAGGCTGTGATTAATCTGCAAACATATAATTTTTGTTGTCCTACAAGACTCTTGAATGTATTTTCATTTTATGAGTTACAGGTGCAAGGTGAATGTAAAGGTTTGCCGTTAGCTCTTAAGGTGATTGCAAGCTCGTTGCATGGGGAACCTCCTGTAGTCTGGGAGATTGCAAAGAACAAGCTTTCCAAAGGGGAACCAATATCGAATTATCACAAAGATGGGCTTCTTAAATGCTTGGAGACGAGTGTTGATTTGTTAGATGATGTGGTGAAGGAATGTTTCTTAGACTTGGGGTCATTTCCAGAGGACACAAAGATCTGTGCTGATGCACTGCTAGATATTTGGGTTTATTTTCGGAACCTGGAATGGGAGGACGCCTTTGTCATCCTATTGGAACTTGCAAGCCGAAACCTGTTGAATTTAACCAGCAATCCAGGGTAATTGTCTATCTTTTTATATTACAGAATTTTTGTTATCAATTCTTTTAACATTATTGGCATGGTGGTTGCACTTATCAGGAGCGGAGCAGCAATTTCTCATGGAAGTGTCTCCGAGCTGTACTTTTCTCAGCACGATGTAATGAGAGATTTGGCCTTGTATCTGGGAGGCCAAGGTGATATATTCCACAGGAAGAGATTACTTATGCCCAGGAAGGAGCATAATTTGCCAGGGTCATGAAAATTTTGTGATACACAGTTTGATGCTCAAATTGTCTCTGTTCACACAGGTGGGTTACAAGATGTCTCACAGATGGGATCTGAAATTAATTCTGGCCATATGTTTTATTAGATCTTAAAATTTCTGTAGTAAATTTTGCATCTAGCTTAGGTGTAATTAATTGATGTTAAGTTAAAAATTACCAAATTTTGTGGATGTATTATGTGCATGACTAATATGATAATAAATAGGAGTAGGAAAATGAAACATCAATTGTCTTGTCCATAACCTAAATAAGTAGCACTTGTGGCCATATATTTTACTCTGTAATTGAATTTCATTTTCAATTTGTACGAGCAGGCCCTATGGAGGAAAACCAGTGGTACGATATGAATTTTCCGGAAGCAGGGGCTCTGGTATTACTCTTTAATGCGAGTGAATATTACCTCCCTCCATTTTTGAAATCCATGAAGAAATTGAAGTTTCTTATGGTATTCAATTATGGCACAAAGAGAGCAACTGTGAAAGGCCTAGAAACCTTGTCTTCCCTCACTCAACTCAAAAGTGTCCGCTTGGAGAAGGTGATTGCAGCAGCTGTATTAAAACAGAGCAAAGCACTACAGAACTTGGAGAAGCTATCTTTAAGCTTATGCGAAGGGTTTAAAAATACATCCACATTCAACAACACCAAGCTTCATGATTTTAACATGGATCACTGCAGTGATTTAGAGGAGTTGCCCCCAAGTATCTGCTATATGCCTTCCACTCACATGTGGTCTATTACCAACTGCCATCAAGTTCAGAAGTTACCATATGACCTTGGAAATCTGAGCTCTCTGAGAGTGTTAAGGTTGTCAGCACTGCCAGGCCTAAAAGAGCTTCCATCATCAATTGG
The DNA here is from genome assembly GCA_007258455.2 of Sequoia sempervirens. NCBI lineage: Eukaryota > Viridiplantae > Streptophyta > Pinopsida > Cupressales > Cupressaceae > Sequoia > Sequoia sempervirens. The sequence goes on from VDFB02301028.1 coordinate 8,231, forward strand.
AAACCTTGGGTGGTTGGAATATCTGGACATTTCAGTATGTGTGGGTTTGAAAGAACTTCCAGAGGAAATAGGCCAACTAAAGAAATTGACTGAGTTAGATATGAGAGAGTGTTCTCGTTTGAAGAGACTACCTAGAAGTTTTTGTGGACTAACTTCCCTGAAACATGTCATCTGTGATGAGAAGATTGGGAAACAGTGGTTGCAGGCCAAGAGAATTGCCATCCCAAAGCTTATAGTTGATATTGTGGAAGTACAATTCAGTTTGGATTGGCTGGATGGTTGACTTGGCATCCTGGTAAAATATCAATACTTATTTTTTTCCTATTCGCTAGAACAACCCATAAAGGTCCTCTATACTATAGTGCCGACCCAGGTTTGTGATTAAATTTTCACCAAAATGCTCACTATTGTAAACCATTTTTTTAATCATAGTTTATTTTTTGTTGTGGTTGCAGAACGAACTTTATCTCCGTTCCAAAGCCAGTTTGCTTCTGTTATATAGCTTGGAAGGGGGTGCCTGCAAATATGTGACAATGGATTTCCTTGGTCACTATCTCGACTGAAATTATATTAGTTTGGAAAGTTGAATTGTCTACAGGTTAATTAAACTTCTCCTGAACATTAGTTTTTTATTTTCAGTTTGAGTTATATGTGATAATTAGTTTTCAGTTTGAGTTATATGTAATAATTAGCTACAACTTGTGATAACTAGTTTTCAGTTTGAGTTGTATGTAATTATTAACTACAATTTGTGATAATTAGTTATATGATCTTAACTCTGTTTACCTATTTTTAGTTTGATGAAATTAAAACTTGTGAAAATGTTTGTAAAATCTCGAGGGAAAGAAAAAACCAGGGTTAGGTGTATTGGATGAAGAGTGTATGTCTGTATTATTCTCTTGGGATAATTATGTTTTTTATTATTTTGAATTTTTTATTAGATTATTTTTAATTTATGTTAGAATATAATTTGTGTAATATTTAAATATTTTATTTTTCATTTTGAATTTTTAATATATTTTAGATAATAATATTGTCTTTTTACCTTTAGAATGGATGATGTGTGGTGATGTTCAGATCAAACTTAAAATTCATTTTTCTTGATCAAATACTTAATTTTTTAATTGACTTCCAACAGTTCAAAAAGGTTAGGGATTACTCTATAAAAGAAAATGTAAGAACTTGGATTCTTAAGCACTAAACAAATACTACACACATTTTGTAAGGATTTAAAGACAAAAATGTGTACATCTAAGGCATCCAAAAGAGTAACCCCCACAAATTGTTATCTTGGGACATCTTGCATTTGCATCTAGAATTTATTGTATATTAATAACATTGTTTTTACATAAAATTATTGAATTAACCTAGGGATTTGATTAGAGAGATCTCCAAAAGTGTGGCACCCATTTTTCTTTAGATAACATGTTGCAAGTTTATGTTAAAAATTGTAGAGAACATTTTCATAGAATGTTGGATGTTAAATACAATTGTTGAAGATACCATTATATGAAGAAAAAAGTTACTGCCACAATAAACATCTCAACTTAACACAACAATTAACTAGTCTCTAACAATGATCATTTCATCCATTAAAAATATGTCAAACTTCTTTATCCATTTGTATTTATATTTTATTTTTGCATGTTTTGGTTCAACCTATATAGTTTAGAATTTAATTGAAATCTTAACTATTTAATTAGTATGAGGTCATTTTACTAGATTCTTAATAAAAATAGAAGGTGAAGTTTACTTTATCTATTTGTACATTTTAAATTAAAGGCATGATAAATGATTTTTAAAGTAAAACTTGAAGTGTTATTAATATATTAGTCATTGTGCATACCACAACAAGGAGTCCCATTATTTTGGTGAAAGTAAAACATTGAAATTAATATTTTTAACTAAATTTTTCTTTTTTATATATTTATAATAGTTAAACTTTAATTTGAAAATGATGTAAATTAGTTAAGATTTGTGTGTAGATTTTAAATATATATTTTAAAAATTAAAAATATTTTTTTGTAAATTTTTAAACATCTTTGTTAATAACTTGTTTTTATACTAAACAATATTTTTACAAAGTGATGTTTATGTTGTAACAAACTTTTTTTATAGAAAGGATAATAATATAATTTTGCAACATCAATATCTAGTACATGAATATTTTTATAATGTTTTGTTGTATATTTTTTCTTAATTCTTTTTTGGAATTCTTTTTTAGTATTTTACTATTTTTTCAAATGCATAGAATGGAGAACTTGATGTTTGGTGAGAAACTTATGTCTAGTAAAACATAGAAAATAAATATATAATAAAACCAAAATATATTAAAAATTATACTTGTTGGAAAGTTCATTTTGAAGACTACAATTTTGCAAATTATTTTGTCAAGTTCATTCCATTTGAAGGTCCAAATCGAGGTTTGAAATTGAAATTTTTGAAGAAAATTTGAAGCAAAGATTGAAAGTGGCTAGCCAAAAGTACCTTAGATCGACCTTTGAACAAAGGTATCTTTGATTGAAGGTCCTTCGAACAAAAGAACCTTCAATCAAAGGAACCTTTGTTCAAAGTAGGTTTTACCTTTGTTCGAAGGTACTTTGAACAAAGGTACCTTCGATCGAAGGATTTACCTCTATTTGAAGGTACTTTTTTTAAAAGGTACCTTTGTTCGAAGGTCCTTTTGGGTGACCAAAACAAACATTAAAAATTCCTTATAGTCAGTCAACCTTCAAATGAAGGTTCCTTCATAAAAAAATATTAGAAAAATTCATAATTGTTGATCTTTTAACAAAGGTCCTTTGAGTTGACTTTTCAAACATTTTAATGTGAATGCCATATTTATATGAGGTCATTTTTTTGTGTTTTTTAATAAAAAATTAAGAAAACTTCACATTTTTGTTCTAATTTTTTTGTAAGTGAAACATTTGGAAAGGAATTGAAAAAATTATATTTGCAATTTTGGGAGACTTTGGACAACAAAATAGAGTGATATTTTGCAAAGAATAAGATGGGAAATAAAAGGACAAGGAAAAATAAGACTGCACATTCATATTCATCAAAAAAGGGATAGAAATTATGTGAAGAAAGAATGCAAATATATTACAATTGAAGAGAAAGTATGTATTTTTTAATTAAGGTAGGTCTTTTATAAATCATATAAATTTTTCTATTTAATAATCTTCTAGAAGATCAAGAACAATAAGGTCAAATACTTCAATCCATGTACTCATATGCAATTTTTATAACACGCCCATAAGAAAATGAATGAATACCACATATTAGTTTGAAAGAAAGTTAGATAAATCCAATACTAAGGTAAGTGAAATTTGCACTACATCTTCATCATAGTTTCTTTAGATAAGTACCTAATCCTCTTCCATATTTAATTTTATAAATATCAAATTCAATCATCAATTCCCTTCCTTCTTATTGAATCAATATTGATTGATTTGTATGTACATTTAATTAATTAGCCTAGATTAGCATTACAAAATATTATTTTCTTTTATTTATTTTTTAAACTTGTCCATGGTTGTAACCCCTAGGGTTTGAACTTAGGGCTTATACCTTCATTGATTTTAAAATACTTTGGTTCTAATACAATTATAATTTTATCTTTCATTTTTAAATTTCCTAGGGATTTTTTTATTGGAAAAAGCTTTAAAAATTACATCAAAGGAGTATTTACAAAGCTGTTACATAACAATAACATATTCACAAAGAAAATGAATAAGGTTGTAGCATAACAACATAAAAGACTCAACAACAATGAAATGTAGCCCAAAAATGCTAACAATAGGCCCAAACAAAATTACAATGAGATCCATAAACACTACATAACATTCACCATCAACCAAAGAGTCAAGATTATTTGTTAAATGACCATGAGTAGATAAAAAGATAAGTCTGAGATAGTTGTCACACATAAGGGTCTCTAATTGTAAATTATTTGGATAACATACAATCTATGTGTACTAATCAATTCCATTGATTATATTTTATTTAAATAATTTTTAAAATGATATTCAGGTCACCTCAAACTATGTTTGTGCACCTATATATGCTACCATTATTCAAGTATATATCTAGACATGTGAGGAAAATGATACATTAGAAATTTATATACATTTAATTTTATAGTGATTTGAGAGTAAATGGAGAAACAATGCTATACATTTGAGCTTATATTTAATATATTTAATAAAGAACGATAAAATAAATTGAAATGAACTAAAAAACATTCATAGTTTTTTTAAAACATGAGAACTTTACATATATCCACCCCTTAAACTACATTATTAAATCTTCTCTTTTATATGATGTGTAGGGGTTCAACATACAAAAAAATGGAGTAGAAGTCAAGCATAATTTGGATACTAGAGTAGAGGAGGTTGAAGCACACATAGTTGATGTTAAAGAGGAGACCCAAGCACAAACAATTGATGTCAGAGAAGAGGCCCATCCACACTTTTATGTTGGAGAGGGGTCATGATCGCTTTTGAACCATAGACATGCATATGAATCAAATTAAAGAAGTTAAGGAAAAAAATTCTTATATAGGAATATAGATCATTTACTTGAAATGGATAAGAGAAATTAAAATTTTATGCTAAACAACCTAGTCAAATTACTATGAGGTCATTGAATAGAACTACAAAGGAAATACTTGAGGTTTATTTCAAAAATTACAATACACTTGGTCAAGCCCAATTGTTATCAAATATAGTTTTTTGTGATGAGATAAAAGAGCCATTACAATTGTTGGATGTAGATTTCATAGAAAAAAAATGGAAAAAAAATCCTAGAAAAATATATTGTTGAAAATGTTAAAAAAAAATTGGGTTATGTGTAGCAAATTTTCCTTTCAATATGTTACTTTTGTTTTTGGCCCTTACAGTCAAGTCTCTTTTAGCCCTTACTTCTTTCACATTTTGATGGCACCATGCCTTGAAGGCTAAAGATTACTCTCGCATAAAAGTGCACAATACACCACGTGGTCGTTGCACGACTTTTCTTTTATCGCTTTCCTTTCAGGCCCAAACTAGGACATGTGGCAATTCAACGGGGATTTTCCCCAAGCTACTCTCACAAATTTGGAGATTTTCCAGCCAACGTGTCACATCAGCCACTTCATCAAGCGGGATTGTTTCTCCCGTGAATACATCTCTTTATAGCAAAGTTTTTTGGAAGGTGCAACGAAGCTCTTGTCGTCAGGATTGGTCTTATGGGACAACATCATCACTCCTCATAGCTGATCGGATCATATTTTTCCAGGCTATAAGGGGATCTAATTGTCCTCTGACAACATATCTTCGTAAAACTTCTATAATATCTGGAGCCATTAAGGAAGCAACTCAATTTTTATTAGCAAAGATTGTTCTGATCTAATCAAACCTTGGATCGGATTGTGGTTTATCAGGCATGGACACCTGGCAGTTGTTCAACTCTATTGGTTGTGGTGGTGGCTCTTTCTTTCTAGCTATATAAGGGAGTTTGCAAAGCAGAAAAAATGATCACTATCATTTTTATTTGGTTTAAGGAATAGGAGGATTTTTATAGAGCACTATACACGCTCTATGCTATCTTTTGGAAATTGGATCATGTTCATTACACTCTTTCATTTTCTGTGAAGATTATGCTAAAGTTCATATTATGTTGTGAGAGCAAAAGGTTTTTGTAAAGGTCTAAACATTCCTGTTAATTTTAGGGTTTCTTGCTTATGTTAGACCTTAATGGATGCTTCCCATAAGGAGATTTGAATGACTGCTTTGTGCTTTTTTTAGCCTTAGTCATCTATTCTCTTTCCAATAATGAAGGGTTTGTGGCATTTTGTGTCCATTTCATCAAACGTAAGGAGTTGATAAACTTTGAAATGTTGTAAAAGCTTCGTCTCATCGCCATCTTTTATTTTCTCTATATTTCTCTTTCCCCTTTTCCCAACACATAGAGAAGAGTCAGCTTCTATAACAATCTCAAAGCTTATTCAGTAAGGTGCAATTTAGTCCCCACTTACTGAATTTCCCATAAGGCTATTCAAAGAGGCGCAAGCTTTTATGATCAATAGTTCCTTTTCTGGCATGCCTGGCGGGACCCAAGTTTTCACAATCATCTAATTAAAGCTTTTCATAAACATTTTATAAATCAAACTAACTAGAGAAGTTGGAAATTGCATGCCCAAAGTCCAAACAAGAGCATCCTCTAGAGGAATTTTTTTAGTACTCCCAGCTACCCACTTCGGCTCCTAGGAGAAGGAAAGTTATAGGTTCTATATCACCTATCAAGAGCAATAGAGTAAGAAGTGTCAACTTGAAGTCCAAAACTTTATCCACCCCCTAGGAGGTCAAGCCTTCCAAATCATAATACCCATCTACCCTGTTCATAGGCATTTGTTTTCAATGGCTCACTTAGTTGTTCTTGCTCCTAGAAATTTTATAACTTAGATAGGTAGCCCACTCTAAGTACCTATGCCTCCAAATGTATGAACTTCCATACTTTCCAATGCTCTCAAATCAATTCCAAGGTTTACTAGGGAGGATTTTAAACCCCTTCCAAACACCTCTAGGACATAGTGGAGGTTTGCAGAGTCCATAACATCATGGAAGAAAATGTGGCCCTTAGATTGTTGGCTATGTCTTTCAAAGGGAAGGCTCAAGAGTGGTATAGATCCTTGACCTCTGATTCCATCTGCTCTTGGGATCAACTCAAAGAGAAGCTATTTGAGTGCTTCTCTAAAAAAACAAGATAGCTCCTCCTTGCTCCAGTAATTGATTATTATAAAGAGAGCCCCACAAGAGGCCATGATTGACTTCAACACCAGGTTTTACAAAACCTGGCAAAGGATTCATGTGGCAACCAAGCCTCTGACAACCATGACATTCATGTTCTACTTAAAAGGTTTCAATTCAGACATCTCAATCATGGTACAGATAATAGGAGGAGATACTTTTTCGAATGCATACGACTTGGTTGTGTGCGCAAAGAATAATCTAATTGATGTCGGAAAGCTTCCACCATGGTCATTGATGTCCATGTTCATAGAGATATCTGGTGGACCCTAGGAGGAAGCAACTCCAAGTACCTTTTCCCTGCTCCCCAGCGCATCGATTGAATCAATATTGATTGATTTGTATGTACATTTAATTAATTAGCCTAGATTAGCATTACAAAATATTACTTTCTTTTATTTATTTTTTAAACTCATCCATGGTTGTAACCCATAGGGTTTGAACTTAGGGCTTATACCTTCATTGATTTTAAAATACTTTGGTTCTAATACAGTTCTAATTTCATCTTTCATTTTCAAATTTCCTAGGGCTTTTTTTTAATTGGAAAAAGCTTTTAAAATTACATCAAAGGAGCATTTACAAAGTTGTTACATAACAACAACACATTCACAAAGAAAATGAATAAGGTTGTAACATAACAACAACATAACAGACTCAACAACAATGAAATGTTGCCCAAAAATGCTAACAAAAGGCCCAAACAAAATTATAATGAGATCCATAAACACCACATAACATTTACCATCAACCAAAGAGTTAAGTTTATTCCTTAAATGACCATGAGTAGAAAAAAAGATAAGTCTGAGATAGTTGTCACATGTAAGGGTCTTTGATTGTAAATTATTTAGATAACATACAATCTGTGTACTAATCAATTCCATAGATTATATGTTATTTAAATAATTTTTAAAATGATATTCAAGTCACCTCAAACTATGTTTGTGCACCTATATATGCTACCATTATTCAAGTATATATCTAGACATGTGAGGAAAATGATACATTAGAAATTTACATACATTTAATTTTATAGTGATTTGAGAGTAAATGGAGAAACAATGCTATACATTTGAGCTTATATTTAATATATTTAATAAAGAATGATAAAATAAATTAAAATGAACTAAAAAACATTCATAGGTTTTGAAAACATGAGAACTTTACATATATTCACCCCTTAAACTATATTATAAAATCTTCTCTTTTATATTATATGTGTAGGGGCTCAACATACAAAAAAATGGAGTAGAAATCAAGCCTAATTTAGATACTGGAGCAACGGAGGCCAAAGCACACATAGTTGATGTTAAAGAGGAGACCCAAGCACAAACAATTGATGTCAAAGAAGAGTCCCATCCACACTTTTATGTTGGAGCTCGGGGCCATGATCACTTCCGAACTACAAACATGAATATAAATCAAATTAAAGAGGTTAAGAAAAAAATATATTATATAGGAATATAGATCATTTACTTGAAATGGATATAGAGAAATTAAAAATTTATGCTAAACAACCTAGTCAAATTACTATGAGTTCATTGAATAGAACTACAAAGGAAATACTTGAGGTTTACTTCAAAAATCACAATATACTTGGTCAAGCCTAATTGTTATCAAATATAGTTTTTTGTGATGAGATAAAAGAGCCACTATGATGCAAGAGCATCCAGGGGTACCAAGCAATCTTGCACAACCAAAAATATTTTAAATTTTTATGCTTGTGTTTTATTTTGATTTTTGGTTGTAGGTGTAAATTGTTGAAATTTTCAACTCCTCCAACGTAGCAGAATTTGGTGATGTATTGTGGGAAAATCAATCAATTAATTAGCCCACTTTTTTATTATTTTAAAATATTTGAGAAGTGTTAATTTTCTAAAAGGGAAAAATTTCATGTCCTAGCCTGTGAGTGGACAATTATTGTAAATTGTAACTCCATTAAAAAAAATGAAATTATGTCTTATTGGAGGACTACAATGATGTGCATTGATGGAATGGAGAAAGTTGGTGTAAGGAGGGAAGAAAAATTTGAATTTCACATTGAATTCACATGCTAAGAAGAGAAAATCCATGCTAGGAAGGAGTAATGAGCATTCTGGAGGTTTGACTAGCATATTATTATTTTTGGGAAAACAGAAAAGATTGTCTAGGTCATAACTATAAGACCTAGTCTCGGTAAAATGACCATAAATTTCTCATGTGGTAACAAAATTAAGAATTTCAAAATGATCCAGAAAGCTAGAAATGAGCCACACCAAACCCAAAAATTGTTTTAGAAAATTCTGACGAATGACAGAGCATTGATAGGCAAAAAGTGATGGGTTTTCTTGGTGGTTTAGTGGAGGTTGATTGGAGAAACCAATAGTGGTTTTTTCTCACAAAATTTTATATATTGATGCTTTGTCATTGTGAAAGTTGGCTTTGGAGGAGTTGCAGGTTTACATAACCAGATGTTGTTGGATTGAGCATAGGATTGAAGACTCCATTGTTGCAAATTTATATTTGCATAGAAGCCCATGTTGTAAGGGAGCTTATGAGCTTATGTATATTGTAATCCCAATTCATATTTTCTACGATAAAATAGTGTTTTCCTTCTTGCATATGTTGTACTATTTTGAGTTGTGTTATGAGTTTTTAGATTTGTAAGGGGGGTTTATTTCATCACATTCCAATTATTGGATGTAGATTTCATAAAAAAAGGAAAAAAAAACGTAGAAAAATATATTATTCAAAATGTTAAAAAAAGTTTGGGTTCTATGGAGAAAATTTTGCTTTCAATATGTTACTTTTGTTTTTATCCTTTATAGTCTTCTCTTTCAACCCTTACTTCTTCTTTCACATTTTGATGGTGCCATGCCCTAAAGGCTAAAGACTACTCTCGCATAAAAGTGCATGATACACCACGTGGTGGTTGCACAACTTTTCTTTTATCACTTTCCTTTTGGGCTCGAACTGGGACATGTGGCAATTGGGTGGGGATTGTCCCCAAGATTCTCTCACAAATTCAAAGATTGTCTGCTAGCATGCCATGTCAGGCAGGATTGTTTCTCCCATTTTACATCTCTTTTTAGCAGAGTTTGTCAGAAAGTGCAGCAAAGCTTTTGTCTTCAAGATTGGTCTTATGGGACAATGTCATCACTCCTCGTAGGTGATCAGATCATATTTTTCCAGGATATAATGAAATATGATCATCCTCTAATAGCATATCTTTGTGGAACTTCTATAATATCTGGAGCCATTAAAAAAGTAGCTCAATTTTTATTAGCAAAGATTGTTGTGATCTAATTGAACCCTAGATCGGATTGCGGTCTATCAAGCATAGACACCTAGTAGTTGTTTAGCTCTATTGGTTGTGGTGGTGGCTCTTTCTTTCTGGCTATATAAGGGAATTTTCAAAGTAGGAAAAAGGATCACTATCACTTTTATTCGGTTTAAGGAATAAGAGGATTTTAACAAAGCACTATATACGCTCTATGGCATGTTTTTTTTCTTAAGACGATTAATTAGATTGGCATCCGACCTTTGCTTTCAATTGATTTATTGCAAAAATAGATATTATTAAGGAGAAATCTTTGAGGTTGTGTATTTTATGGCCTTTTGTCACAAATTTCTTTTTTATATCGTTTATGTTCATTGCTCTATGTCAAGTACTACAGAGATAGTATCGGTAATAAGTTTTATATGCCATTAGCTTTTATGTATTATGAGCTATCTTTTGGAAATTGGATCATGTTCGTTACACTCTTTCATTTTCTGTGAATATTATGCTAAAGTTCATATTATGTTGTGAGAGAAAAAGGTTTTTGTAAAGGTCTAAACATTCCTATTAATTTTAGGGTTTCTTACTTATGTTAAACCTTAATGGACGCTTCCCACTAGGAGATTTAAATGACTGCTTTGTGCTTTCTTTGGCCTTAGTCATTCATTCTCTTTCCAACAATGAAGGGTTTGTGGCATTTTGTGTCCATTTCATCAAAAGTAAGGATTTGATAAACTTTGAAATGTTGTAAAAGCTTCAGCTCATTGCCATCTTTTATTTTCTCTACATTTCTCTTTCTCCTTTTCCCAACACATAAATAAGGGTTGGCTTCTATATCAATCTTGGAGCTTATTCAGTAAGGCGCAATTTAGTCCCCACTTACTAAATTTCCCATAAGACTATTTGGAGAGGCACAAGCTTTTATGATCAACAACTTTATTTTTCTAGCATGCTCGATGGGACCCAAGTTTTCACAATCGTTTGATTAAATATTTTCATAAACATTTTATAAATTAGACTAACTAGAGGGATTGGAAATCTCATGCTCATAGTCCAAACAAGAGCATCCTCTAGAGGAAATTTTTAGTACTCCCAGCTACCCACTTCAGCCCCTAGGAGAAGGCGAGTTATAGGTTCCATATCATCTATTAGGAGCAATAGAGTTAGAAGTGTCAACTTAGAGTCCAAAACTTTATCCACCCCCCAGGAGGTCGAACCTTCCAAATCAGAATACCTGTCTACCCCATTCATAGGCATTTGTTTTCAATGGCTCACTTAGTTATTCCTACTCTTAGAAATTGTGTAACCTAGGATAGGTAGCCCACTCTAAGCACCTACACCTCCAAATGTATGGTCGGGCCATACCTTCCAATGCTCTCAAAGCAGTTCCAAGGTTTACTGGGGAGGATTTTAAAACCCCTTCCAAACACCTCTAGGACATGGTGGAGGTTTGCAGAGTCCATAACATCATGGAAGAAAATGTGGCCCTCATATTGTTGGCTATGTCTTTCAAAGGGAAGGATCAGGACTAGTATAGATTCCTGACCTTCGGTTCCATCCACTCTTGGGATCAACTCAAAGAGAAGTTGTTCGAGTGCTTCTCGGAGAAAGGAGATAGCTCCTCCTTGCTACAATAATTGATTATTATCAAGAGAGCCCCACAAGAGGCCATGATCAACTTCAACACTAGGTTTTGCAAAACCTGGCAAAGGATTCCTATGGCAACCAGGCCTCTAACAGCCATGGCATTCGTGTTCTACTTAAAAGGTTTCAATTCAAACATCACAGTCATGGTACAAACAATGGGAGGAGATACTTTTTCTGACGCATACAACTTGGTTGTGCGGGAAGAGAACAATCTAATTGATGCCAGAAAGCTTCCACCATATGGTCGTCGATGTCCATGTTTGTAGAGATCTCTAGTGGACCCCAGGAGGAAGCAACTCCAAGTACCTTCACCCCGCTCCCCAGCACATCAGCTACATAGTCGTCGTCCATGTATGTGTACCCAGGCGCACAACCTAGCACGTCAGGCCCATTTTCACTAGCACTGGATGTCAATGATATAAAGAGCCTCACTTTGGAGAAATTTTATATGCTAATGCTCCATCATTGGAGGGCCAAAGATTTTTGCATTCCAAAGTTTTGCATCTAGGCAACCAAACCAAGGATGAGGTGTTTAAATATTTTTCAGACAACATCTATGATGCAAGGCTACACTTAAACCCTAAGGGCCTTAGAGAAGTAGCATTCCAAAGGATGTTCGCCAGAGGGTCAATCGATGGCTTTGCAACATAACTCTAGAATTGTGGTCTGCCATAATTCATGTTGCCCTCTATGCATCCATGGCCATAATTAGTTGACGCATGCGTAGAAAAAGTGGATGAGGGCACCGAGGTTATCAGTGCCAACAAGTTGAAGATCACCATCAATGCAATAGCCATCTAAAATATGTTATGCATCCCCTCAAACTGGGAAGCTGAGAGATTTTCTCGTAGGAGAATGAAATATTTCTAGGAAAAGAGGGATAAATAGTTGAAATTCTATAAGGATGAAACAAATGAGGAACTAGAGAACGGTGAAATCATCTTCCCTCTGTCTCACAAAAAATTTTGTTCAAATTTGCAATTCGTTTTCTCAATCTAGCTTTTATATATATCCATGAAAGTGATGCTTAGGTCTATGAGTTCCAGATGGGCTTGGATTCCATGCTAAAGAAGGAAAGAAGCCATAAGTAGTTTAATTTTTCCAAGGCAATCATCGACATAATGCTTAATAAATTAAGGGATTATAATAGGTCTTTCGAGTTCAGGTATTCCTCTTTTCTAGTGCTCTTGATTTTACACCAAAACCATGAGTTCTTTAGTGGTCATTTTCCTCTTAATAAATTTGATGCATCAGGGTTATATAAGCTAGTCTCAGCCTGGACCATGTGCTTTCCATCACATGTGGGATTATTATTCATTTATCAATTATTATTTTCAACTGGTACTTTTGGATTTGTCTCCGCATTCTCCAAGAAAGTTTTCCCCTGAGGGTTTGGACTGGATGAAAAACCACCACCAGACCCCAGTTGATTATTTTATGGGAGTGTATTTTTCTTTTATCAAATGTGATGGTTTTAATGAGGATCCCTTTAGGCTTCCAAAATTTGTAACAAAAAAAACACTTGCCTTGGAGGCATGCCATCAGGAAACCATTGTTGACAATGCGTATGGGGTCGAGAGACATAAGAAAGTCCTCTACACACTTCCCCTCACCATCACCAAAATCCAAGTAACACACGTGAGGAGGGAAGAGTAGGATGTTTTAACCAACAAGTTGGCCCACATCGGCCTGGTCTTCATTTGTGATAGATGGAAGTACAATCCTATCAGGCATTTCACTTCCAAACATGAAGTGGTCGTATTGGGAGATGAGGAAGAACCTGACTGAGGAAAGGGTAAAGGTCTACATTGACCTAGCCTTCATTCCATACATGCGACCCCCATGGCTCAAATTCTCTCCAAGGGTGGTGGAGTTCCGATAAAGTCTCCAAATGGACAAGTCCATCAAGACACAATTGAAAAATATGGGATGGTTAGAAAGGAAGACAGTTGATTTCTGGAGGTATCGGTAAGAGACCAAATACCTAAACACCTCATATGGAAATGTTAAACTGGGTGATGAGTGTTTTGATGAAATCTATGATGTTGATGTTGGATCTAATAGTAATCCAAATTCAAATTAGGGTCCTGAATAGGAGCACACATCAGTTTTTGACCCCTCGCCTTAGGCGCTCGATACAGAGAAAAGAAAGAAGGGACCAAAACACAAGGAAATGAAAATCTCATCCTCCACCAACATTCTGACAAAGGGTAAGAGGACCTGATGGTCTCCAAAAATTCCACAACTCCAAAGGCCCAAGGTTCATTAGGATTAGTCATCAAAGGATCTGAAGCAACCAGTACACACCCTTTGAAGAAAAAGAGAATTCAAGACTTGTGTGGTCCAGGCTCCTCAAATAAAGGAAAGGAATAAGTGGATTCCATTCTTCTAGTGTCCTCCGCCCCGATAATCTAGGTAAGTTTCACACTCACCATCCTTTCTTCTACTGCATCATTGGTTGTTGCTCCCCCATTATCTTCTAAACATAATCCTTCATTTGTGGATCTCAACCTCCTCATCCTTAATACACCCCTAGCTATATATGATAATGAGCCTCATACAAAGACCCTGTGTGTTGAACGACCATCTTCTGCTTCATCCACAATTGATTCTTTGATCACCTTATCAAAGGCACAAGTTATAAACATTGAGACACCAATACTATAGGTTTCATCACCCCTACCTACTTCCAGGCATATGCCTCTTTTTCCACCTACTCCCCCTTTTTACTTTGATGAGCACCCCTACTCCTTCCCAGCTTGCACACGGTATCCTGACCTTTTCAATGATAACACTTCATTTTTCCTCTCCATAAACTCAATCGATCAAAAGCACCCCTTTTGTCACCCTCTATGGTCTCCCCACTGATGTTTCTCTTGTCGTGCAAAGTATTAAGTATCCACAGAGCCTTTGGATCCATATTGAATTAACAAGGCATGTCCAAAGAGAGAGGAAGAAAAAGTTGCATGTAAAATTCATGGTGAATCCAACCACCCCAAAGTTGGAAACTTGTTTTGATGAAGAGCAAAATGATTTGATGATCTCAACTATGAGGCCATAGATATCCAAACTAGAAGGAGAAATGCAGTTTGAAGATTATGATATCCAATTTGTGCATCTCAATTCAAGCGAAACTATTATGTGTGACAAAGTGGGCTTGGCCAAGGCGACACAGAAGGTAGTCTATACTAACTATGAGAAATTGGGAAAGAAATTGAAGAAGCATGAGGCAGAGTTAGTAAACATAAAGGAAACAATGGACAGGCTATAAGCAGAGATCAAAGGAAAAGATATGGAGATGGCCCACCTAAGGAAAACACAAGGTCAACAAGGTGAAGCAACTAAGTTGTTCAAAGAAGATCGAAGCAAAAAGGATAAACTTTATGCCAAGGTGCAAATATTAAAATGTGAGATTAAGGTCGAGCATGAGACAACTGTGAAGCATTGACAAAGGAAAAAGGAGTTTGAGGACACAACGGCCAAACAAAACAGTATATATGTTGAGTTATAAAAGGAGCTGCAAGAGATGGATAAGAAAAAGATGGATATATAGGAAGAATTGGCTAACGCCCAATCTCAAGCTATTGACAATCTTTAGAAGGTCCAAGTGGAAATAGAAAAAGAAAAATGGGAGAAGCAAGACATCAAGTCTAGCTTATAGAATCACAATGAATAGATTGAGAATTCGCGCTCTGAACTTGCAAACGCTCTCCAGGAGAAGAATCAATTGGAGGAGAACATGGAAGCTAAGGAATCCTAATTTCAACAAGATTTGGATGCAGCACAAGGGTCTGAACTCCTCCTGATACTCCAATGGATGCTATCATCCCATTGGGAAAGGATTATGGTCAGAGTAATGGCCCTAAGGCCAATCTTGAAGTTCCTAACAGATGCACATGAACTAAATGCAAAGGTAGGCCCAACAATCAAGCAAATCTTACATATGAGCATTCCTCATTTTGAGGAGTCAAGGAGATTAATTTCTAAGCTATACAAAGCAATGGAGGAATCTTTGAAATATGCTGGAATTCCAGACCGAAGGGTAGTAGCTAGAAAGGAAAATGATTTTATCACCTACAATCAAGTCGCTCAACAAAGTAAGACTTGTCAGTCAACATTGACTAAAAAGGTCGAAGAGATTAGGGGAGACTTGCAAGCTCTAATCCAAATTGTGTTGCCTTCCTTATTCTCAAAGGATGGAGAGGTATTGGTAGAAGAGTGGATCAGAAGGGCCATTGGGCTCAAATAGCAGGACTTCTCATCATTTCAAGTTTTGAGCCCATCTCCTTTAGTCGCAAAAGTTGAGAAGGAGCTCCTACATTTATCCCGCCTCTACTACCACATCGGGACTATTGCATCAAAATGGGAATGAGTATCTTTCAAGGAAGTTCTTGATCTAGATCAATCCTACAAGATGCTGCACAAACTTACTCTACCTTCTGATGAAGACCGAGAGTCTTAGCATGTTGCTTTCCTCAAACTTTGAGGATTATTTTATATCTGGGTTCATACCTCTACAAGTGTAGGCCCCTTGTGACTCACTAGAAACTATGGAGCAATTTTTTCTTTCAATATGTTACTTTTTTTTTTGGCCTTTATAGTCTTCTCTTTCATCCCTTGCTTCTTCTTCCATGTTTTGATGGCACCATGCCTCAAAGGCTAAAGATTACTCTCGCATAAAAGCATGTGATACACCATGTGGTGGCTGCATGACTTTTCTTTTATTGCTTTCCTTTTGGGCTGGAATCAGGACACGTGGCAGCCAGGCAGTGATTCTCCCCAAGCTACTCTCACAAATTCAGAGATCATCCGCCAACATGCCACATCAACCACTTCATTGGGCTGGATTGTTTCTCCCACAGATTGATCTCTTTTTAGTGGAGTTTTTTGGAAGGCGTAGTGGAGCTCTTGTCTTTAGGATTGGTCTTATGGAACAACATCATCACTCCTAATAGCTAATTGTATCATATTTTGCTAGGCTATAAGGCAATCTGATAGTCCTCTAATAGCATATCTTCACGAACCTTCTATAATATCTAGAGCCATTAAACAAGAAACTCGATTTTTATTAGCAAAGATTGTTGCGATCTAATTGGGCCTTGGATTGGATTGTGGTCTATCAGGTGCAAAAACCTAGTAGTTGTTCAGCTCTATTGGTTGTGGCAGTGGCTCTTTCTTTCTGGCTATATAAGGGAGTTTACAAAGCAAGAAAAAGGATCACTATCACTTTTGTTTGGTTTAAGAAATAAGAGGATTTTACATAACACTATATACACTCTATTGCATGTTTTAATTTGTTAAGACGATTAATCGGATTGGCATATGAACTTTGCTTTCAGTTGATTTATTGCAAAACATATATTATTAAGGAGAATTCTTTGAGATTGTACATTTTATGGCCTTTTGTCACAATTTTCTTTTTTATATTGTTCATGTTGTTTGCTCTATGTCAAGTCCTATGGAGATAGTCTCAGTAATAAGTTTTATATGCCATTAGCTTTTATATATTATGATATATTTTGGAAATTGGATCATGTTCATTACACTCTTTCATTTTTTTGTGAAGATTATCCTAAAGTTCATATTATGTTGTGAGAGAAAAAGGTTTCTATAAAGGTCTAAACATTCCTATTAATTTTAGGGTTTATTACTTATGTTGGACCTTAATGGATGCTTCCCACTAGGAGATTTGAATGATTGCTCTGTGATTTCTTTAGCCTTAGTCATTCATTCTCTTTCCAACAATGAAGAGTATGTGGCATTTTTTTTCCATTTCATCAAAAGTAAGGAGTTGATAAAATTTGAAGTATTGTAAAAGCTTTGGTGCATCACCATCTTTTATTTTCTCTACATTTCTCTTTCCCCTTTTCCCAACACACAAAGAAGAGCCAACTTCTATAAAAATCTTGGAGGTTATTCAGTAAGGCACAATTTGGTCCCCACTTACTGAATTTCCCATAAGGCTGTTTGGAGAGGCACAAGCTTTTATGATCAATAGGTTCCATTGAAAAAAATCTCAATCAGCGGATAAGAATATTTAAAGAAGAGCGATGTTGACATCTATTGCAAGTCTGCAAATTCCAATAAATTGAACTGAATCTCTTCACTTTCAACTAAAATTGGCTTAAGTAGAAAGACACTAACAAGATATGTGAAAAGGAGAAAGGTTTTGGATGATAGTACTGCAAAATTAAATTGGGAAATGATGTGTAGGGCTCCTCATTCTAACAAGATTAAAGATGGTGTAAGGAAATTGATCTCAAGTTTTTGGCATGATCATAATCATCCTTCAACAAATAAAAGAGATGTTCTCAAACACAAGATTAGGTCAAAAAGTTATGAACTGCATACAAAACATTGGTTAGACATAACACAACATGAGATGTAAGTGATGTTTCGTGATGCAAATCCTCATATAAATATTGAAAAAATAATATTTTAAATGTTAATGCCACATCATGTGAAGGCATAAAAAGTATTTGAAACTTGTTGTGGTTATCATATTGAATTTGATCTTTACTATCAAATGTTTTAAAAGATCATTGAAAGTAATGGTTTTTGAAATGTACCTCTTAAACAGGTAAGTCAATTCATAGCATCCATCTTATGTGATAAATTTTATGATGATGTAGATGGTCCAATGAAATGCATAGAAGGACTTTGCCAAATATGTGGAATTTTGGCTAAAATACCTTTGAGAAATAAAGATACTAAACATGACGAAGATGGTAAATTGCAAGATTTACAAGTACGTAAAGTTTGGAACAAAATTCGGGAAAGAATCTGCAAGGTTAGATTATGTAGAAGAGAAGGTACCTATTGGAACATTTATGAAAAAAATTCGTAAATTGATATAACTGTACATACATCATGCATTTTTTTCTAAGTGAAAAGAGAAACAATTTTAGTTGTTAAGAGATCTTTCCGACCTAGAACATTTTTCTAGTAGTCTACTTTATAGAAAATTACTCTTTTACCCATCAAAAGGAGATTCAAACATTGTATTACTATTCAAAGCAAGTCACTATTATGGTGCATGTGTGTTATTGACATGCACAATTAGATTTGGATGGTGTTGACAATACATATGAAGAGTAAGTCAATAAGAAAGAATATCACTTTTATATTAGTGATGATAAAGAGCATGAGATACATTTTTCAGAACATTTGTTTAATAAGTTTTTTGAAGATTTGGCAAGAAGGGATGTGAAAATTGAAAAGCATTTTGTATGGTTTGATGGGTGTGTGGCACAATTCAAATTGTCAAGGTCATTTTATTAACTATATAGATATCATAAACATGACAATATACCACCTTTTGGAAGTTTCTTTGAGAATGGGCATGGAAAGATTGAGCATGATAGTGTAGGAGCTTGCATCAAACACACTCTAAGAAAACATCAAATGAATTATGAGGGATATCATATAAATGATGCACATGACATTTCTCAATAATGTAAGAAATAATTTGCATGTGAGTTTGGCACATCTTTAGGGAAGAATCTATTTTCACGTGAAATTTCACCTTGTTGAACACTAAGTTCAACATTCCAATGACACCATGGAGATGACCTCAAGGTGTGGTACCTTGCAAGTTGAGGTCAATTATTTAGAGAAGGTTGGCTTCCTTTTCCAATCTAAGTGAAAATATGTTAGTATAACACAACACATGAAACCCTATCACTACTCTATTCAAACAACTCACTGGCAAAAAGGATCAGAAGGAATGCATTAAAGAGAAAAAGGGTGATGCACTAAGATAGAAATTTATTTCTTCCTACTTCAGATGACACCATAAACCAATAAGATAACCAAAACACTCACTAAAACATCAAGGTAAATGAATTTTACTCAAACATGTAAGAGATAACAATGATAAATGGTTAAATCTCATTAACATAAAGCTCAAAAGCAATCTTTATAGTTGTAGAATACAAAATTGTAGTGTCTACCAAAGAAAAACCCTGGAGGAACTAGAGGAAGAACCCTTTCAATATAATACTTACCTTTATAGATCAAGCATAACTTAGATGAAAAAAGATAAAACCCTAACCCTGCTAGGGTTAGCAGTAAACAAGAATTTGTGCAACCACAACAACACCATACCCAATAATGAATGTTGTCCAAAAGTACCTCTAAATCCTCCATCAATTCAATAATTTAGGGCATGAGATTCACTAGAAGGGAAAAATAGCAGTAATAAAGAGGTATGAGAGCCACAAAAGCCACTTGTAGAAGTCAAGGGATGCATTAAATATTTTCCTTGAAGCACCAAAATCAAAACAGGTTGTTGACAAAGTCATTCAAGCATTAATGGCACTGTCATGAAAAAACATGCCATTTGGTGGAATTGTCGAGGCTTTGGGCCTAAAAGAAGCACTGGTTGAACATTAAATAGCCTGGAGCCCCAAAAAAGCACCTTGTCAAAAATCAAGCATTGAGTCTGCCTCATACCACATGCTAGAAGAAGGCAAGAGAAAAGGCCAAAACTATGACCTTTGAAAGGTCACCTATGTCAGGTGTTGGAGGTCGAGAAGAAGGTCTACATCTTACCAAAAGAAGGTAAGAGTTAAGAGAGAAGCCCGAATCTTGAAACCCAAAAATTTGACACTTAGTCAAATTTTTGAAGGAAGGAAAAATCCTAAAAGTTCGATGGTTGAAAGTCAAAGAGGGATTTCAAGCATTGAGGATCAAGAGGAAGGCTTTATGTCGAGAAGAATAGGGGGGAAATATTAAGAGGGAAGCCTGAAGCTTGATGCTCTAGAGGTTGATACTTAGGAAATTTTTGAAGGTCTAATGAGGACTTTGAGAATCAGAGGGAAGGCTTGAGGCTTAAGAAGAAGAATCACTAAGGGTTAAAGGGTAAAGCCGATGGCCGAAACTCAAAGCATGTAGTAGAAAAAGGAAAGAAAAAGCGAAAGAGATGGAGGATCAGGAGCGATGGAGAAGGCATGTGGTATGAAGTGAAGAAAAGACCTGAAAGCATAAAACCCTAGGACTTAGCCAATTTTAGGACATCTTCAAATAATATTCATGTAGAATGGCCCATATATGATCTCTCAGACCAGTTCTTATTGATGGGTCATACAAAGGTGGCATAAAATGTTAACATTTTTGGTGATTTCTATGAGATGATTGCTCACTAATCATGTAATCTAGGGGCCTTATCAATTCTTTGGGCACAAAGTCAAGGGAATTCTTTAACAGCTGGGCCTCCTAAGAGCAACATAAAACATGTGCAGACTACACTTAGAGGAAAGGAAGAAATCTAGAAACATACATTCCCTTAAGGAGAATGGAAGGTGTGCAAAAGCACTTCATTGAAAGCAAAAATAGCTAACTAATATGTACATGATTAACAAAAAGTAAAATACAATATTTTTTCTTTGTCAAAGATGAACATTCTCAAGGAGTTGATCTCCCTTAGACCATAGTTGGAGACTTGACCTAGTTGCAACCATTGAAAACCTTTGCTCGAATGTAGGAAACTACATAAAATGCATGCAAAGTGAAGTATCACTTCACTGTAAACTTTGTCACTACAAGGGAACCATATGATGCAAGTGTCAGATTCATCTAACAATGGTGCCTTAGGTAAACATATAGTAGTAGGAGTGAATATTTTTTGAAATAGGTCAACATTCAAGAGAAAACCTTCTATAGAGGGAAGATAACTCTTTTCATAAAAGGATAGGCCAATGTACCACCACTATTGACCTCCTCATTGTGTGAACTAAAACAAAAAGAGAAATTTTCCAACTCACATGGTGATGCAAAGTGTGTTGAGCTTGTTTGTTGATCTGCAATGGGAAGACCTTTCTCATGCACTTCAAATGAACAACTTTGAATCTCAAGCATACTATCAAATTGAGCAACATGAGTGTCACTCTCCCGATAGACATGTGACTACTCAATGGTGGGATTTTTAGTATGTTTGTTGCACATTGAGAATTCTAACTCAGTCACATTATCCCTAATGTCAATAGTCACATCTTCATCTTGAATGAAGACTTCATATTCAAGGATAGCAAAAAACCAACACACATTATAACTACTTGTATTGATGCACACTTCATCATTACATACCTCTGATTTGTGAGGCACTTCAAGTGAAGAATTGAATTATTCAAATTCTCTCTTTGTATTTATTTCTTCTTAGCAATTGGATACAATGATATCAAACTTCTGGCATGAAATGGATGCCACATCCTCTATTTCCTCCTCACTCTTATACTGCCCACAAAGCTCCTCTTCTGGAGGTGAAGATTTGACATCCAAGCTTGAACAAAAAGATTATACGTCATCCCAAAAGAGGTTCTCCACCATAGAATTGCAGACCTCAATAGATAGGGGATTTCCTCCACTATAATAGAGGCTAAACAATTCTGTTGTCGCTTCACAACCTTAGAGTTGTCCTCATCCATCAAGTTGGATCCAAGTTGCTCAAAGGTTTTTGTTGATGTAGAAATAGGTGATCTCTCCTAATTTTCAATAAAACTAGCGAGGTCATCAAAAGAGAGGTTTGATTCCTCTATTACATCAATTTTCTTTACCCATATAATGTCTTGTTGCTGCAACTGGTCATCTTTAATTATTTCTTGCAGCGGACCAAGACACTCATGTTCTAGAACACATGAAGGCTCTTCAACATCAACCTCTTCACCTTTAGCTCAGAGAATATTCCTCTTTTGTTCTTCTAACCAATTAGGATCCCAAATGATAGGTCCACCTTTGTAGAGTGAAATAGCAATGGGGGGAGTAAAATAGTCTGAAATGCATTGAAAATATTGTGGAAGCTTTGAAATGGGCTACTCAACAAGAGAAAAAGGTGAGCCTCCTCGGGGATAGAATTTTATGAAGAATGAAGGCTTTCAAAGCTTTGGATCTCCAACATGGAAGGAGATGTTCTTGATTACTCAAGAGGTTCAATGGGAGTTTCAAGAGGTTAATTGGGATTCTTGAAACTCACAAATTTATGCTTGCATAACTCTTGCACAACAGGTTTTTCTGAGACAAATAGAGGGCTAATGGAAGTTTCAAGAGGATTGTTAGGGCTTCTAAAACTTGAAAATTTGTGCTTACACACCTCCTACACAACATGTTGTTATGGGACTGAAGGAGGTGTTTTCTTGAAAATAGGCACACAAGGGTTTGCCTGACTCTTAGGCCTTTGTGCTAGAGCAAGAGAAAGAGCAAGTTGCTCTTTCCTAGAAATAA
Source organism: Sequoia sempervirens (assembly GCA_007258455.2). Classification (NCBI taxonomy): domain Eukaryota; kingdom Viridiplantae; phylum Streptophyta; class Pinopsida; order Cupressales; family Cupressaceae; genus Sequoia; species Sequoia sempervirens. The sequence continues at coordinate 31,139 of VDFB02301028.1, forward strand.
TGTGTCTTGTTGTAAACTCTTCTTGTTTCCTTCTTTGTGCCTCCATATATTGTTTATACTGCCACTGAGCTTCTGTATTTTGTTGTTGATGCTAATGGGCTTGATGAGCAAGCTCATCCTATTGTGGGAAATAAATTTGTTGCCCTTGATAGGCTTGATTAACCCACTCCTCCTACTATAAGTTCAACTCTTGTTGCTCTCTAACCTCAGTCAACCACCTATTAAGATCCATCAACATGCATGTGAGTTCACTCATATTTGTATTACCAACATTTTGGGGCTGAAAGGGAGAATAACAAGGTTGATTTGAAGCATAGTGAGCCTCTTGGGGATTTTGATAGGAATGTGTGGGCATCCAGGAAGCTTGAGTAGGGGGTGGGTGGTAATTATTTTGAAAATATTGGAAATCCACAAGATCAGGGCTCCATGAAGTGAAAGGGGAGGCATTGCCAACCTAATATTACTGATGGGGAGGAGAAAAGTTGGTGTTTTTATGAAATGAGGAGTGTACATATGGTTTCCACTATAGTTTGACATTTTAATGCATGGAAAAGTAGGAAACAACTTTTTTAAATTTAAAATAAGAGCAGAGGGATGCCCAACCAAAGATCTTGGGACATACCACCAAAGTCACCCAAAATAGATATTTGTAGTCGCTAGGTACTGCTTGAACACCTCCAAAGGCTAAAATTGTGAGGACAACTCCCTCAACAGAATGATTTTTATGGTTCCACCGGGCGTGCCAAAAACTATTGTCACATGAAATTGCACCCTACTAAACATTGAGTTCAACATTCCTATGACACCATGGAAATGACCTCAAGGTGTGGGACCTTGCAATTTGAGGTTAAATCTTTGGAGAAGGTTGAATTCCTCTTTTGATCTAACTACAAATGTGTTAATCCAACCCAACACATGAAACCTTATCACTACTCTATTCTAACAACTCACAAGGGAAAAGGTTTAGAAGGAATGAAACAAAGGGAAAATGGGTGATGCGCCAAGATATAAATTTGTTTCTTCCTACTTCATATGACACCATAAACCAAAAATATCACTAGAACATGAAGGTAAATGAATTTTACTCAAACATGCAAGAGATAACAGTGATAAATGGTTGAATTTCATTAACATAAAGCTTAGAAGTAACCTTTATAGTTGTAGAATGTAAAATTGCAGTGTCTACCAAAGAAAAAATCTAGAGGAGCTAGAGGAAGAACCCTTATAATGAATACAGTGCTTTCCTTTATAGATCATTCATAACTTAGATGCCAAAAGGCCAAACCCTAACCTAGCTAGGGTTAGCAATAAGCAAGAATCCATGCTCAACAAGATGGGCAACCATAACAACACCATATCCAACAAAGAATATTATCAAAAGTACCTCCAAATCCTCCCTGAAATTAGTGATTTAGGGCATGGGATTTGTTAGAAGGGACACACAACAACAATAAAGAGGTACGAGAGCCGCAAAATCCACTTACAAAAGTCAAGGGATGCATTCAATGTTGTCCCTAAAACTCCATTATGTGGAATTATTAGGGCTTTGGGCTCAAAATAATCACTAGTTGAACATTAAATGGCCTAGAGCCCCAAAAAAGTACCTTATCATACATCGAGCATCGAGCCTGCCTCATACCACATGCTAGAAGATTGAGAGGAGAAAAGGCCAAAACTGTGACCTCTGAAATGCCACCTATGTTAGGCATTGGAGGTCGGTAAGAAGGTCTACATCTTACAAAATACAAAATACAAAAAATTATGAAAGTCCAATGCTTGAAAGACAAAGAGGGATTTGGGAGATCGAGGGTCGAGAGGAAGGCTTAACACTTAAGAAGAAAAGGGGGGAAGGATTAAGAGGGAAGCCCAAAGCCCGATGCTCAAGAAGTCGAGACTTAGGTGAATTTTGAAGGCCTAATCAAGGCTTTGAGAATTAGAGGGAAGGCTTGAGGCTTAAGAAGAAGAAGCATTAAGGGTTAAAGGCTAAGGCCAATGGTTGAAACTTGAAACACTTAGCAGAAAAAAGGAAAGAAAAGTGGAAGAGATGGAGGATCGAGAGTGATGGAGAAGGCATGTCAATATGAAGTGAAGTGGAAACCTAAAAGCCCAAAACCCTAGGACTTAGCCAATTTTAGGACCTCTTCAAGGAATATTCATGTAGGATGGACCATATCTAGGATATCTCAGATTGGTTCTTATTGATGGGTCATACAAAGGTGGCATGAAATGTCAACACAACCCATATCCAAATAGAGTATTTTGGAAGATATTAGGTATGTATTGTTTGAAAAATGTTTGACTTGTTTTTAATATTTACTTGAATATTTATTTTGTTTCGTATTATCTAATTTGTAGGTGTGGATAGAATAATAATGCATGGATGCAAAAGGGTAGAGAAAAAAATCTTTACATTGTGTCATGCATACAAATAGCCACACATGGACATTGTGCACTAGGGATTACTCTTATTTTTGTTATGACTATATTCTGGGAAATTATAATAATTGCAACAACCAACAACATGGATATGTTGGTGAATGGAATTTTGTGCCACTAGTTGTTACAGACACATACAACGAAGATGAAGATGAAATATTTGAACACATTCCTTTGATTTCAATTGATTATAATCACATTTCAAGATTGATTAAAAAAGGTACATATATGTCATGCAAAGTTTACAGTAGTTATTGATTTTTTAAATTTTAATATGTTAAAGACAAAATTTAATGTTAATTTGGTTATTAAATGTTAGAATTAAAGATTGGTTCCAAAAAAATTTATTGAATATTATGGTGTAGGAGATGCTTTTGCAATCATAGAAAAGGCTAAAAATATAAAAGGTGTTAGTTATTATTTATTATGTTACACAAAGGAGAGGATGAAGCTAACAAAACCAAAAAAAAGTGATGGAATGTTGTTTCCCATAGGTTCAGTTGTAATGCAAGGGACATATCTCAAACAAGTCAAACTTGTTCAAAATGGGATTCATTTTATTGATTACCATCCTAACAACATGGTGTATCAATATAACCACCTAGTAATTGCTATCAACCTATCTCTTTATCAAGTTCCATGTACACTTGTATGCCATAAATGGAGACTAGATGAAGATGATCATCAGAGAATATTACATGTTATTGAGTGAATTGAACCAATTGATGTGGTATGAAAAATGTGCACAAAAACTTATACTTCATTTTGAAGGCATTCACTAAATTTAAGTATTAATTGTTTTAATTTATGCTTTTGTTATCCTCGAATTCAACTATGCATAATTCGTGGGATAACCCCTACAAAACTTATCCATTTCATAACTCACGAACTATAAGCACGCAAAATGAGGAAAATTGCATTGGTCCTCGTGTGTGGTCCCCATTCTTGGAAAGTCATTTTGAGTGTTACCCTTTGTCAGTTTGTCAAAATTCACCTTTTGGTGTAAGTTGTCAAAATCTAGTTTTCAGGAGTTAGAAATGTTTTTACACTTGCAAGAGCATTGAAATTTAGCACCCCTGCAAGTCAAAATGCAAAAAATACAAGGTTTGCAAGGTTGTTGAGTTTTAGTGACCTTGCATATTACTTATCAAGTTTTAAATTGTGTTAGCGTTAAATTTTCCCGCCCCTGCAATTTCAGACCTCACACAAGTTGCATTTATGAAGGGTTTTAATGACTTTAAAATTAGTTTTTAATTGGTTTTAACCTTTCTTTTCTTCATTTCATCTCATTGCTTGTCTTCCTCTATCTCTTGCGCATTCATTGTAAGTCTCGGTCTGCTTGTCTTTGGATTGTGGATGGATTTGCAACTATTTTTTCATCATTTCTAGGGCTTTCAAGTGTTGCTTTTCTTCTGGGTTTTTTTGTATTCTTTTCCCTTACCCTACGTTATTTCTATTTTTTTTTATGATTAGGGTTTTTTTAAGATTCATTTTATTGTGGGTATGTGCAGGATCATCATGGAAAAAATAGGCCCTTGACTGGCGAAAAATTTAGAAAAATCAGGTTTAGGCAACTTGACATAAGAATTTGAATAAGTTATCTATATTATTTCAAAAATATGTAAGAATAAAATCTGCAGCAAATTGAATGTAGTTTCTAAACTACTAGGTTTATTTTTTTTAAAATCTATTTAGTGAAAATTTGAAATTTCAATGCAGTAGTACTTAAATTTCAGGGAAAAAATAAGAAGTAGGTGTTTGTCTGACCACCCTAACCACAATAAAATGGTAATATTTTTTAATAATATTTTAGATATAAGTAGAGGACTCATGCCCAGATGTGATGCATATTTTTTTGTAATTTTTTTCCATGTAAATAATTAATTATGAATTTTTATTACAAATTTTAGAAAATATAAAAACTCATATGTTTGACCACCTTAACTTGGTCAAAACTTCATGAAATTCAATTTTTTTAATCCTATAGTATGCAAAGCATAGAATGTGATGCATATTTCATATTCAAAAATGTGATACCATTTGAAAGCTATAGATGTTTTTCAATTAGCCATTCAATCAGGACTTTAGTCGTAATTCAAATAGAAAATGAATAATAATTATTTATTAAATTCAAAGTAAAGCATAATTTATATTGGTGGAAAGCTGGGAATCTCCTTTAAAAACCCTTTTCATTTCATCAATTTTGGGTAAAAAAAAGGTCATCAGTCACATACCCTACACATACGCATCATATCGCCACTTTTTGGCCCATCATGACCCTGCACATACCCGTGTATTTGTGGTTAGATTTGTTTTCTTTTAAAAATCGAGGCTAGTATGTATATATCATTTTTCCTTTTAATTTTTGTTTTCCCCATAACCCTAGCTTCATACCCTCTATTTCTCACTATAGGGTTTTTGTTTTTGGTCTAATGATTGACGCTTTTAGTCTTGCAATCGAGCTATTACATTTATGTATAACGCGGGTGTAAAAACCCATTATGCATAGAATGTTTCAACATTCCAAATCTTCCTTTGATTAACCTTCCTTGAATTAAAAAAAATTCAAATGAGATTGTTTGCATCGTCTATCACATTCAAAAGCAGAAAATTTCTAACATTTCATATGTTACAAGTCTCACAAATGTTGAGTAGGTGTTTTTTTTTGCCATTGATATAATATAAACTTGATCCCATGCTTCACCATTTGTCACATGTAAGGTCAAGATTTTTCCTCAACCTTGCTTTGACTTAATAATTTTTTGTGTTCCCTGCATCATCGGGGCTTTTCACTGACGATGCTTTAAGTTTAGTTTATGATTATTTGCATAGGCATCAAAAAACCCTGCTAGTGCATAAAGTTCAACCCCTATGTATTGTTAGAGTAATAAGTTATTCCACTTAATTAATTATATCATATTGGTTAATTAATTAAGTCACTTATTCCTTTAGTTACTTAAGCTAAACTTAGGCACATTAATAATTGATTAATTATTAAGTGTGCACACTAGGGTTTCATTTAGGTTTCCCTTAGGTTTCTTTGATCTCTTCATAAGGATTGATCTCTTTGTAATAATTGATTCTCAATAATGCATTTTTACTTTGAGGTTTACAAAACATCTTCTTTGGTTATGCATGTCTTTTGCATGTGACAGGTGATTGCATGCAAGTGATCTTGGTTTTCTAACATCGTATTAGAGCTCCAGACCTGCAGCTGCCTGTTCATGATCTGAAGATATGGCCTTTCAGTGATTTTCTAATGTAAGGGTTTCCACAGGCATATTTTTTGCAAGATCTGGGGGTAGCCAATTTTCTAGGACACTTTGGGCTCAAACAGGCACCGCCATCGTGTTTGCAGCGGCCAAAATCCCTAAGAACACCTATTGTTTCATCAATTTTGGAGCAATTGATCCGGGAGGCAAAAAAATTTGCCAAGGGGGCCATAAGGCCTCTCCAGCACGCAGATCGAAGCACGAAAATCAAAAATATTTTGAAAAACATGCCATTTTTGGGGATTTTTGCAATGCCTCCAGTTCAAATGACTCCCGCCGCCCGACGGTCGCCCATCCACCGCCGCCGCCGGCCTCCTCCGGCGAATCACCGTCAGGCCTTACCGCCAACCCCTGAGGGCTCCCTCTACCCCGCTCCGGTCATATGGCCGACCGAGGGCCTCAACTCAGCCCCCACGGGCTTGTGTCAGCCCCGCAGCGGTCTTATGGAGACCGGGAGCTCCGCGGCTTGCCCCCGGCCAACTCCGGCACCCAGCCCTTGGTCATATCAGTGACCAGGGGCTTTGTCAATTTTTTTTGTAGGGGGACCAATTTTTTGCGGCGATGGCCAGATGGCCGTCAAATGTAGGCTTGCTTTTTTTTTGACATCATACGTACGGCCAGCCCTCTTTGCCCTCTCCTAGCCCTAATTTTTCCTAAAAGAGAAGTTTTTTTCTTTTGGTCATAACTTGGGCATACGGTATCGAAATCGGGCAAACGAGATATTGTCGGAAAGTTGGTTCTGAGAACTTTCCCAATGGTGCTATTTATTTTTCAATATTTTACTGTTTGTCTAAATTTATTGCTGTTTGAATTCAGATGTTTATTTTGGACTTCTGAGCTCATAACTTTTTTCCCCGATCTCTGATTTTCGCTATCTTTGCGGCGTTGGAAAGGTATTAAGGAGCTATATGTTGTTGTCCATGCACTTTTTCTGTATCTATCCCAGGTTGATCGCTTAGTCTATATTTGGACCGATGGGTTGTTTGGAGATTACTTGGATGTTTTGGCAGCTGGGAGGGTGCATCTTGCATCTTTGCACTTCGTTTTCAGTAATACATCTTTCAATAATTTCTTTCTACTTCATAAATTCCAGGGTTGTTCTCGTTTGGAGTTTTCCAGTGTTCCGTGGCATCGGGTCTGTTGTTGCTTTATTATGATTCCTTGAGTCAATCAATGACTCTCATCTGGTTTCAGTAGTAAATAGAAATATCTTTCCTTGCTTGCTAGAATCAGGTTCCAATGTTACTCTACAGAGTTCTTCCAGTGCTTCTTTGCAGCGTGTCATCTAATTGTAGGGGGGGTTTTGTCCCACTGGGTTTTTCTTTCTCTACCTCATTCTTGCATTTGTAAATGGTACCTGATCAAGCCTAGTTGTCGGGACCCATCTTTGCTTTCATGCATCTTATTCTAGTGTTTTAGCTTCTTCCTAAGTTCATCTTAAGGGGGGGTGTTAGAGTAATAAGTTATTCCGCTTAATTAATTATATCATATTGGTTAATTAATTAAGTCACTTATTCCTTTAGTTACTTAACCTAAACTTAGGCACATTAATAATTGATTAATTATTAAGTGTGCACACTAGGGTTTCATTTAGGGTTTCCCTTTTAGGGTTTCTTGATCTCCTTCATAAGGATTGATCTCTTTGTAATAATTGATTCTCAATAATGCATTTTTACTTTGAGGTTTACAGAACATCTTCTTTGGTTCTGCATGTCTTTTGCATGTGACAGGTGATTGCATGCAGGTGATCTTCGTTTTCTAACATGTATATGCACTAGTATCAGAATTTAAGGGTAAACCCACAAAAGTGGTTTACAATTCCAGTGAGGAAGGAAAAGTTGCAAAAATTGACCCCATGCAAAAAGGTTTGGTTTTGGGGGATTTGAATGAACCCAAAGGGGGTTCGCTAGAACCCCCCTTCGAGTGAACCCATTAAATGTTGTGTCCCACATTTCTCGAAAAAATAAGCAAAGAAAATGATTGTGGAAAGGGGGTTCACTCGAGCCCCCCTTTTCCCCCCTCTCACTCTTTAGCACCAAAAGACTCCAAATTTTTTCCCTTTGAAGCTTGGGTTGAGGATGAAAATGGAGGAGACTTCATAGACCCAACTGGATGATGGTAGTCCTTGGAACGAGCTATCCAACGAATATAATTTTAATATGTTTTGGTTTTATTATGTATTTGTTTTTTTAGTTTTATTAAACATAGGTTTTTCACTGAAAATAAAGCTCTTTGTTCTGCACATGTAGAAAAATAGCAGATTATCAAAAAAAATTGAAAAATATGAATGCACTAGATATTGAAGTCCTTGATCCAACAAAAAAAAGAATTTCGATACATACAAAAAAAGTTACGTTGTATACGATCCGCCTATGTCTGAGTTGTAATTGGTTTGACTTTGAAACTTGATTAAGGAAAAAATATTTTAAAAAACACTATGAAACCAATTGGAAGCACTAGTTATCATAGTTACAAATCTAAATTTGAAAAAATTAGAATTTTATCCTTCATGGAAAAAAAAAATTGTATACGGTGAGCATCACTCCTTAAAAATGGTGTTTATTGAAAAAAAACTAGTTTTTGAAGGAGATGGAAAAAGAAGTGCAATCTGATTCCAAAAAAATTGAAAAAAATATATTTAGAATCTATAGACAAAATTTCACAAATCACTAGTTTACATCATCTTCAAATTCCTCACGGTTTAGCCGCTATAGGCTCCCGAAAGTGAAGATTTAGTTAGAAAAAAATATTTCAATGTCCAGTTTGGCCAAAAATTGTAAACCAGTATTGTGGGATCACCCTTAATGCTTATGCGTGAAACTTAAACTCCCAAATCATTTGCACCAATGGTGTTTTTCGCTGATGATGTAAATTTTCCCATGTTTTTACATGTATGATTAGTAATTTTTTCTGACTCAACATTCTAAAGGGAAAAATGCTTTATCATATGCAAGGTCAGAGGTTTTTGCTGACCTTGCACTCAAATTGACCTACCCACTTTTAAAGTTAGAGAATTTCTCTAACTTAACAAAAATCAAATGATCTTCCAATGTAATGCCATTAAAATTTAATGACTTAGCAACCATTTTGGAAACTTCATGTCTAGCTTGCCATAACACTATTTTTCAACACCCAAACATTTTTCCTTGCTTTCACCTGCATACACACTGATTTTCAGCGACCTAGAAAAAAATGCAAAATTTCTCTAACATTGCAAAAAAATTTCCTTTTTACCAAATCTTGTTGCTTGTGCTTCGTTTCTCACATTCATCACTCTTAAGCCCTTAGTTTCACACAATCACTCTAAATTTCCTCACCTAAGTTGCAAATTCCAATATGCATATTTTTGTAACACTGCAAATATGTTAAAATTTGTCATGTAGTTTATTATGCACGCACATCGAGATATTCATGTCTACATTTCTTCAAAGATAGTTTTCTTCAAATGCCAGATCCATCTCCTAGTAAGGCCAAAGTAATGAAATACAAGTATCAAGGAGTGTTTTTGGACACTATGGTCACATCTAATATTGATGAGATTAGGGATACATAAATTGTGCATGTTGACATGTCTGAATTTCTTGAGAGGACAAAGAAGCAACCCTTGGACAATGGTATGAAGTCCATTATTCAAAGCAATATCCAATTGGTGTCCTCGTTTCTTGTTGTATCCCAAAACCCTGAGTTTGTCTTACAAGTAGCTTCTCATTATGACAAGGATACAAGAAGCGTCAAGGATTTAAATGGGAATGTGATCATAAGGTTGGATGTTGAATTCTTTGATAAGGCCTTCATTTGTTTGAGCATTGATAGGTATGTGTTGATCTCTAAAGAATCTGCACAAGCGGAATATGATCAAGATCTAAACACTGCTAAGTGGGTAATTAATAAAAAATGGTTGAAGACACCTTGGCCAGGAATCTCTAGGTGGCCCAAGAGTTTCCCTTGCAATGATTTCATTGAGGAGGTAAATGATCTCATCACTAGTTTGGTATCCCTTCTCAAAATTTACTCAAATTCTTAGATATATCAAGTGCATGCCACTACATCATATCCATTATGTACGAGTGCTTACATATATTAGAAATAGAAAATCAATAAAAAGATAGAAAAAATCTATTGTAAAATATTAAAGGAAACACATGAGAGGAAGAAAGGGAAACTAAATTTAGAAACTCTAGGTCTAATTTAAAACATAAGACAATAGACTATATAGGCTTGTCAGATTGTTAAGAAACTCCCTAGTAAAATTGAAGGCTATATGATGAATATTTTTGCAAGGACATTTTTATTAGTACTCAAAACTATACCACTTGTCCAATCCACATTAATTCTTCCACAAATCACCTATAATATAGGTTTTGCTAATAAGAACCTTGTAAGGTGGTTAAGTTATCTTAGAATTCATATTAAATTATTAGATAGATGTTAGATTAGGTAAATAATAAATAAAGTAGCATGCAAATGTTGATTTATAGATGTAGATTAGGTAATAATTAGATTAAATAAATAAAAAATTATTAGTTATTAGTTTTTGGGAAATTATTCCCGTAGGAGTTTATTCATAGGAATATAAGGCTTTATAAAGTCACATTGCATTGTAAAAGTCATCCAAAAATATCAATCTTAAATCAATACATTATTTCTATGTTATTTTATCTACAGTAAAGGTTTGGTCTACAATATCATTTGTGTGCTCATCATTTCAATATGGTATCAAAGAAATTTGATCTTGTGCTCTTTGAAGCCATTCCTCATTCAAAACTATTGCCAATTACATTTCAAACATGCAAAGGTGTGAGAAAAACTACTATGTTGTGCATTCAAATTATAGTTGGGAAAATGTTCAAATTATTCATTTTTGAATGACATTTTTTTTAACAATTTAATATGGTCTCGATAAAATTTTGACATCCTTTTAGTTTTAAAATAAAATTAAAAAATTAAGATGTTCTAGAAAGCTAATGAGAAGGGAATAAAACCCAAAAATATTTTGATGGTGCTATTAATTTATAATGAGCATTTTATGCAAAAAAAAATAGCAACAAAAAGTGGTGTGCTTAAATTATTGTTGGATGTTGAAATTTCATTATTGACCATTAAAATTTATTGTTAAGGATGATTACCAATTGCCAAAAATATAAATAAAAACTCTTTTTGTTGTTGATATAAGTTTGGAATGCTAAGAAAGTGAGAACATAAAATGAGAATGAAAAAACAAGTTGCAACGTGGACGAAGAGAAAACTCCTCCAATGTGAACCTTCCTGAAACCCTAGCCGCCATTATTCTCTAGTTTTTGGCTGCTCTCAGCCCCAATGCGACTCAAAGTTGAAGCTCGACTGTTGGGAAACCCTTCTCACACTCAGGGTAAGGAAAATACAATAGACTGCAAGTTAGATTCAGAGGAAAATGGCCACAATGAAGCTGTGAATCTGGAGACGACTTTGGAGAAAATCCCAGCCATTTCCAATGAAGACTTGGACGAGCCTATGCTGGAAGAAAATTTGGGTAAAACCTTGGAAATACAACTCCCTGATGATGTTATTGATGTAATTGTAGAGTGCCAAAATAGAGTTGTGATTTTGTTTTTTTTAAGAGTTGTACCTTCTGAAATTGAGTTTTTTAAATGGGTAAGATTAAACTAGGAGAACCGAGGATGGGAAATAGAGGCTATGTAGGGTCTTGGAAAGGGGTATGTGTCCTATATGTTCAAATTAGGAGACCATGCTCAGGTTGTCTTGCAATATGGAACATGGGTAATTTGTGGTCAAATTTGTTATCTACAAGCTTGGAATTTTAATTTTCACCTTGAAGGCCCTTCATGTTCTCGCTATCCTATGTGGGTTGAGTTTCCCTTTCTCAATTTCGCTTTTAGACCTTTCTTAAAAGACATTGTTGCTCACCTAGGCAAAGTAATTTGGTGTAAGCATTGTTCTGATAAATTTTCAAGCCTTAGGGTTCATCCTAGGGCTTCTGTGGAAGTTGATTTAAACAAGCCCCTACCAGAGATCTTAAATTTGGTTGGCCCTAGTTTTGAGTTGAATCAACTAGTTGTTTATTTAAATAAGCAAAATGCATGCTTCTACTGCTGAAAAGAAGGCCATTTGATCCGTGAGTGCCTAATTAAAAAACAAAAAATACTCTAGATGCCAACAGTCTCCTCTCTAGCTAGTGACCATTTATCCTCCCCCAGTCATTTTCCTCATGCCATTCAACCCTCTCGCCCCTTGTCACCTACCTTAGAAAGTGCTCTTGTTCCTCATTCTAGCCTAGGTAGTACTCCTGGTGTTTTAGGTGAGACTGTCCCATCTTTCAAAGATGTTGTTATGCCAGACGGTTGGAGAGAGGTTAGAAAGAGGAAAGATCCTTCCCCTCCTTCCACTCTTTCTTTGCACCAAGTGCATTCTCGTTCTCCCCCCATTCTACTTCTAAAGCCCTTGCTCGTGATTCCTCTTCCCCCCCTTTCCCCTCTTCTCCTCACCAATACACTCTTGATTCGGCCCTTTCTCCTTCTCGAACTTTTCATCATTCTAGATCTGCTTCTTCCACCTCTCATGGCTATGAAGTTAAGAACTCATATTTGAATTTTGAAAATCGGTTCAATGTGCTGACTCAGGATGAAGAATCCTCCCCTCATCATGAATTATAAGATATTGTCTTGGAACGTGTGAGGTATTTCTCTCCCCCCTCGCAAATATAAAGTCAAAGAGGTTGTTATGAAATGGAAACTTGATGTGTTCTTCCTTCAAGAAGTCAAAATTGGGGGAATTAAGCTTGAAATTTCCTTATGTAAGGTTTGGGGTGATGCCATGTTCTTGTTTACTTCTCATATTGAGGGAAAAGGTGGAGCTGTTATTGGGATTGCATCTTGGATTGCTAAGCATGTTATTGATAAAGGGGAGGAACCCTCACACAGTTGTGTTTGGGCCCTTACTTTTATCAATGGGCAACTCATTGGTTTTTTTCTATTTATGCCTGCACTCTACTAAAGAACATGTGGAGTTATGGAATTGGTTGGCTAATAACTTACCCAATGTTGAGTGGTTGATAGGGGGTGATTTTAACTTGGTTGAGCATGCTCATGATCGCAGCTGGTCTAAAGATTTTAATCTCAGTAGAGATGAATTTGATAGTTGGATTTTTTGTTGAAACTCCTTGGGAGTAGTTGATCCTATTCATGATAAGATTGCCAGCCATTCGAACAATTGGTACACTTGGTCCAATTGCAGGTTGGGGTGTGATAGGAAACTAAGTAGGTTGGATAGATTTTACATATCTCCTACTTTTCCCCTCAATCAAGACTCTTTGAGTTTGTATGTTCAGGTAGACCTTTCCACCACTCTCTCTGACCATCACACCATCATTTGCAATATAGGTTTGTCCTGAAAATCAAACTTAGATAGTTTGTTTCCTTTCAAACTTAATGTATCCCACTTAAAGAATCCTTCTTGTCTAGCTTCTCTTGAAGGCCTTTGGAACTCCATCCCCAAACCTAATGAGGGGGGGTCTTGGATAGATTGGTGGTGTGCTATAAATAAATGCACTAGTTTTTTGTGCTCTTTTGGCAAATGAATGGCTAGGCAACATAAATGGAAAGAAATATCTCTCTAAGGAAAACATGTGCATGAAAGAAAATTGCTTAATGTTGATCCTAATAATATCAGAATTCAAACCTCCATTGCTGCTATTGAGGCTCAGCTACGTAAAATTGATAATTATAAAGGGTAGGGGGCCAAAATCGTATCCAGATTACAATGGATAAAGAAAGGAAATAAGCGTACAAAGTAATTTTTTATTTATCTCAACTATAAACATGAAAAAGAAAGAATTGGTGTTATAAAGGATGAATTCAATGTCTTACAAAGTAGCCCCAATAATATTTGTAATGTTTTTATGAGAACCTCTTCAAAGATGACCAATGGGAGGATATTCAACAAATTCTTGAGGATGTTGTCAAAGATCATATTCCTAACAAAATTGATCTAGGGTATAGCCAATATCTTGATAGATCATTATCATTGGAAGAATTGGAACATGCTCTTTTCTATATGGCCCCTCAATAAAGTCTAGGCAGTGATGGGATTCCTATGGAATTCTACCAGGTTATGTGGCCACATATCAAGGGAGACTTTTATTGCTTATATTTGGAAGCCCTTAACAAAGGTTCCCTAGGTCTGAACATTAATGGCGGCATAATTAAGCTCCTCCCTAAAGGAAAGATGGAAGAGTTTTTTTTTGGTTGGTGCCCTATCACTTTATTAAACACTTCATATAAAATAATTGCTAAAGCTCTGGCTATTCGAATAAAACCTGTGGTGAAACAGATTGTTAGAACAAAGTAAACAGGTTTTATTGTTGGCATATATATTCTTGATAACCTTATGTTAGCTTGGGAAACCTGTGAATGGGCTCAACAAACATGTCATAATACTATTTTAATTAAACTTGACTTTGATAAGGCCTATGATAGAATTTGTTGGGGCTCTATTATTATAATGCTACAATGGTTGGGTTTCAGGCCTAAAATCTGGTCTCACATTCAAATGCTTTTCTAGGATGCTAATGCTTGAATTATCATCAATAGCATGATGATTGATCCCTTTTTATTACAGTGATCCATTAACCAAGGATTCCCTCTAGCGCCTTATCTATATGCTCTAATAGTTGATCCCTTGGGTTATCTTCTTCAAAGTGCTATTAATCAACAACTCATAGCAAGAGTTTCCATCCCTCACAATGTTATTGTTATTAACTCTCATTATGTTGATGACAGCTTACTCTTTTTACAAAATTCTAAAAAGGATGTCTCCAATCTTATGGAAAATTTGGAGCTTTATTGTGAAATTTCAAGTTCTAAACTATCTCATAACAAGAAATAATTCTTAATGATTCAAGTTGGGAATGTTTCTTAGTGGATTCCAAAAGAGTGGAAACAAATAAGACATGGAGAAATTATGAGGCATCTTGGTATTCCCTTCGGTATTGGGGTTTCTCTTGGTGATATGTGGAATTGGTTTCTTGATAAACTTAAGCAGAAACTCTTTAACTGGGGGTATAAATTCCTTTCCTTGGCTGGAAAAATTCAGGTTGTTAACAAGATTTTCCTTGCTTCACATGTCTATTATTCTTTGTTTCGAATGCCTTCTAAGAAAGGGTATGAGGATCTAGTCAAAATTATATGCAGATTTCTATGGGAAAAGTGGGATGGTAACTCAGGATATATATTGACTTTATGGTCTTATTATACTTAGCTAAAACATAAAGGAGGATTGGGCCTCATAGACCCAAGAACTCAGGGGATTTGTTTGGCTACTAAGTGGATTATTAGAGTTGTTAAAGGGGATGAACCATGGAAGATCTTAATTCAATATCAGATCAATCAAGCTTCAATTAAAGGAAAATGGCAGCAAGTGGGCTGGTTAGACAAAATTATTTATGCTTCATTTTTCTCTCTGAAGGCTTCTCTTCCCCTTTAGTCTATTTGGAAGGCTTGGCAATATGTTTGTCACCTATTAAAGTGGAAAGGAGAAGATTCCCTACAACTTGGTTTCAGTTTTTCCACTTCGTCTATTTGGTGGAACAAACATTTCCTCTATCATGGGCAACCCCTTGCATTAAGCTTTCCAAAGCATTCATATTCTTTGTTCAAAAAAGGGGTTTGTAATGTTGGAAAATTATGGGACTTCCATTCAATGAGTTGGTCATCATGGAATGAGGTTAAAAATCAGTTTACCCTTAGCAAAAAACATAAAGTATTTTTAATCTTTGTGCAATCCTTGGTGCCAGTGGAGTTGTCTATGAAAATTTGTACTCCAATTCAATGCATTCTTTTTAAGAACTGGTCATGGTTACCTTCATACCCCTTCTTGTTCTTCCCTCTTAAAAAAAATATATTTGAAGTTGCTTCCTAATCTCTCCTTGAAGTCATGGTTGAATTATAAATGGAAGTGCAGGTTTAGTGAGAAGTTTTGGTTAAAATTATCTACTCAAATTTGGAAATCTAAAGTTAATGTTGATGCTCAGTTAATTTCCTGGAAGATACTACACTTTAAACTACCCATTGGGGATAGGCTAAAATGTATTATGATCCAGCCAACTAACTGTCCATTTTGTCACAGGCATGAAAATATGAAGCATATTTTTTGGAATTGCCAATTGGTTAAAAGGCTATGGAATTTTGTGTTCAATGATTTTTGTCTTGTTTTCACTCATAAGTTATGCTGGAAAGAAGCTCTTCTTGAGGTTGGCCTTTATAATAATTGAATTGTTGATAGTGTGAGACATGTTATTATGTTATATATATGGAGAAATAGATGCAAAGTTGTTTTTACCATCAATGATGTTCATCAGGAATTTATATTTTTAAGGCTTTACTCTGATATATTTTTTTGTCTTGCTGCCATGTTTCCAATGTTTTAGAATGATGCCTTGAAGAACCTTACTTTGAGTTATCAGATTGGACAAATCAAGCTACAAGTTGGACAGTTGTTGAGCAAAAAGAGAGTTTGTTTTGGTCATAGTCTAGGTTCTATCTTTCAAGATGTATAATGCTCATGTATTTTGTCTTTGTTGCATTATTCCAGCTTATTGGAACGGTTGAAGTTGTTGTTGTGCATATTTGTCTTGTTTTTATTGAGTTGTGGTAGTTTGTACAACTCTCTATGGTGTAGTGTTTCCTCTTTGGGTACAATTTCTTATTGTAGTTTTTTAACTGCTCTTCTTCTTTGTAATGCATTTCCTCAATACAAAAAGAAAGAAAGTGAGAACATGTGAGATCCATTGATATTTTCTTATTGGTCAGACTTCATATTACCTATTTTAATCACCTTTGCATGAATTTACTACTTTATGTAAATCATCTCTGTAATTTTTTAAGGAAGAACAAGATAGGGTACAAATAAGATGTGTATAATGGTCGTACACGAAGAGACTATGGATAAGGTGCAAATTCATTCTTGGAAGTTTTGAGCAAATTATTATTTTTTCTCTTCTCACCAACATGCATAACGTATAATTTGGTAAATGGTAAGATAGTTATTCATATTAAAGATACCACTTTTGTACATGTATGGATTTTTAATATTTTGCAATAGTTTTTAAATGGAGAAATAAGGTATAATAAGGATAATTTGGAGTGATAAGGTTAATAGGGTCTTTTGTAATTGAAATTATCAAGTGATTAAAGTATAAAATAGTGAATTTTCAATTGAATCTGATACCTTTATTTTTTGATAATATTCAATTTCATTGTTACCAAATGTTTGTGCTTCTAGAGGCATCCATGTTACTTTTGATAGAGCTTTCAAAGGTTTGAATGCTACTTATGGTATTTAAAGAGTAACAAAGGTTCATTGGAGGTGGAGACATTAGTGGTTGGACTTTTATCATCTCAAGCTAGCTTCTCACTCAAAGATGACACATTGCATGAGAAGCACTAGTTTCAATTTGTGTCCCTTCACGGTGCAAGGGGGGTTTGGCATCTCATGGAAGAACGTACATGTATATTATAATCTTTGAAATAGGGTGGGATTGAATCTACATTAGTTCAATTTATTTTATGCACCAAAGGAGCGATTTGGTTCCCACAACATTAGAGCGATATTGACACTTTCATATGAAAGTGGACTCTCAAATGAGAGTTCTCTCATATGCAGCACTAGAGGAGAGATTTTGACACACTCAAAGGATATATGGACTCTTGAAGGATATTTGTTCTCTCATTGTGCATGGAGTATGGGAATAGTTACGTTCTCTCATGTGTTATAGAGGATTTGTAGGTTTGATTGATAGAAGATTTGTTGATCAATTTAGTTTGATATTACTTGGGATAGTGAGTGAAACTGGTGCAAATGTTTCATCAAATTTTTTAGGAACTTGTTGTGTTTAGTCCTTGTAGTGTTTTGTCCTTTATTCATATTGATGTAATAAGAGGGGAAATATTGTAATTTATACTATATCATTAGATAGATAATAGATTAAGTAAATAATAAATAAATTAACATACAAATGTTAATTTATAGATATAGGCTAGCTTATAGTTAGATTAAATAAATATAACATTGTTAGTTGTTAGTTTTTGGGAAGTTATTCCTATTGGAGGTTATTCATGGGAATATATGACTTTATAAATCCATATTACAATGTAAAAAATATCCAACAATATCAATCTCAAATCAACACATTATTTTTACATGTTATTTTATCTGCAATAATGGTTTGATGAGATATGTAATATCAATTTTGTGCTCACCATTTCGATAGGTTAAAGGGGAATTTTTCTTACTTAGTCCCCTTGTGATCTAATTGAAACATGAATTTGCATGTACATGAAAATGGCAATAAAATTCTAAATTTTATCTAAACATATATTTACAAATTAAAATGAAATCAAATAGTATATGAGCTTATTGAGTAGAAGATGAGAAGAGAGATCTAGGGCTTTGTGAGAGAAGGAAATGAGAAATAGAATGGAAATAAGGGAAATAAACATGGTATAGGGTTGAATCTAGGAAGGAAGTAAAAAAAATTCCAAAACAAGATTATAGGGAAAATTAGTAAGATTTGACAAGGAAATTAGGAAGAGAGAAATAGAACGGATATAGGGGAGAGACTGAGAAATAAAACCACATAAGGCCTACTAAATAGTTCTTCACAATGATACATAAGCAACTCTCAAAAACTTGATTAAGATGCTTTAGTGCTTGAAGACTTCAAAACTCCAAGATGGTAAGAACTTCAAAGTGCAAGATAAAACTTGAACGATTGATTCTTTTTCTAATAATGTGATGGAAGGGTTCCTAATTGAAAGGAGGAAAGCTCCTTTTATAGATTTTCAAGATATTTTATTTTGTTAGTTTGAGCAAGAATAACTTGAATTATGCTTAGTTGACCTAGGACAAGGTTGCATTAAATTTTTGGAGGTGAAGAAAGATGTGGCAAACACACCCTTATGAGTAGAGGGGTGCATTTGCTCCATATCCCAAGGGAGTTGCAATTTTGTGGGAGGAAACAAGAGTTAAAAAAAAGATCAATACTAGTGAGTTTTAGCTCAATTAGACACCTAATGTGAAGTTATGGAATAAATAAGATGGAAACAAGCTAGTCTTAGTATTGGGAAAACAAATGTTTAATTTTTGGAGCTATCACTTTGGAGATGGAAATGTGTGTAGCTAAGTGTGAGGGAAGAATAAAAAAAGGGGAAAGACACATGAAAAGTGGGAAGATGACACATATAAAGAGGAAACGATAATATGGGGATAAGAGATAGGGCCTAGAAAGGGGTCAAGACATGTGAAAGGAGAAAACTACACATGAAGAGGGGAAGCACCCTATAGGAAGGGTACAAATAGGCTAAAAAAGCACATTAGACAAAATATTAAAATGAGTGCAAAACATAATAAAGGGAATTTGTGAATATGCAATTCCTATTAAACTACACCAATAGTAGTATATAGAGAAAGTTAGAAAGTTGACCCCATATCAAAGTGACTAATCAATCCATATAAGTGGGGGAGGTACTACTTTCCAATCCTTCCAAATATTCTTAAAGTGTGCTAATGAATGAAGCTTGAAGTAACCTAGAGTCAACAATATTTTATCTTTTCATCCAATAACTTATCAAGATTCCTTAATAGTACTAGTTTGAATACAATGTCTTGTAAAGATCTTCCAAGGAGAAGAGCCCTTGAGTGTTTGAATAATCCATTTAGCAATAAGACATTTTCCATGAATGTATGGGTCAATTGAATCTAACAAGACTAGGAGGATACAAGTATGCCCTTTTTATCACCCCATTATTACCCCATTAGAAGCTTCTGATGACCTAAATGAGCTTATTTGTAGCAAGTTCTAGAGTGTAGCTAACAAGAAGGGATGTAGAGATGGTTGGAAAGAAGGATTTTATTAACAACTTGAATATGTCTAGCCATATAGAGGAATTTGTTAGTTCAAGAAAGAGGCTTGGTCTTCAACTTGTTAATTTTTACAATTTCCACATGTCTAAGAGGGAAAATCCAATCCTAAAAGGTATACTAAGGTATCAATTAATTTACCCATGCTTTAAATGGTGTCATTTAGTTGGGATCCTAGGAGGAGGAGGAGTTGAGGTAATAAAATATTTAGTTTTGGATAGAGATCTAAGAGTATGAGAACATAGTAGAGGTCAAGGACTTCAAAGATATTAACAACTTCTATAGTAGAATTATAAATAAATAACATGCTATCATGACCAAATGAGAGTTTAGTGCAATTGCAACATTGAGAAGAGAGATGACATGGATCAAATTTTAGGAGTGAAAATACTAAAGTAGATATATGAGGGCATCAAGAGAAAGGGCGAACATGAATGGGTATAGGTGAAACTTTGATTAATTGATATATGAAAAGGAAAAACTATTAATTACCAATTGAGCACTAGCATATATACACACACAAACAAAGTAATCCTTTAAAACCAAATCCTAGCTAACTAAACATATTGCATAATCTTAAGGTCTAGATTTTGGATCCATAGTTAGATTCTCAATTTTAATCACCAATCATATTAAAACAACAAAATCATCACTGACATGTCACAATCAATAAAAACTAAAAAGATTCTTTACTCTTTATCAGTTTATTATTACATTTCACTCTCAACTCAATTAATTTAAATTTGATTGTTCTTTATTACTAAATCTAACAATTGAATTAAATCAATACAAAATTAATTCAATATAAATAATCATTTCATATATTACTTCTCTACACATTATTCATAGAGATATTTTATCAAACAAGGTACTAGCTTAAAATCACTTTATTATGCTTAAAACAATTGTTGACGTACTACCCAACTTCTTAATATACACAAATAATTTAAACTAGTGACTTAGAGCATGAGCTCCCATATAACCTCTCTCATATAACCTCTTTAGCAATGTGTAATGGATCCTTATCCACACCATATACAAATTAGAAATTGAATCCATGACCTAAACCACTCAAAACAATATTTAAAACCAAATGAGTTGACCTTAAGAATTAAAAAGTAATCACTATTATCAACCACCTTTTTCACTAATGACTATCAACATCTTGATGATAAAATTATTTTTGGTGATCCATTTTATTGTGTATTATGGTTCTTTTTTAATGTTTTAGAGTAATAACATAGTAAGAAGAGTATGTTCAAAATAATTTTATTCTTGATTATGTTAGAGGTTTAGATTTTACATGGATATTTACATTTAATTGATCTATTATTAATTTATATTTTAAATACAAATAATTTAAAAAATGATTCAAATGTATAAATATATTTCGCTGATAGGCTACATATATAGTGTGAGATTTGAGCCTGAAACAAAAACCACTCTTGTGTTGTTGGAAAACAACTTTTAGCTCTCGTTTAATGGTAAAACAACTACCATTTAATAGTAAAATCCTCCAAAATATCATGTGAAAGCCTCCAAAATCTCATTTATCATGCAAAAGCCACATACCTACATATTGATTTGCCAATTAGATGGGAACATTCTATTTTCATTGGCACTATTTTTTTTCAATTTGATGACAAATTTCCTTTTTCATTTGCATTGCTTGATATTTTAAATTTGCATGCAAATATTTCAAAATCAAATAATACCCAATTTCTTTAAGGAAAAACTATAGATTTGTCTAAGTGGAAAAAAATTAGGTTTGTCTAAATTTTTTTCATTTTATTATTTAACACTGATTATTAATTTTTTAATCCTACCCTCTAACATATTAACATACATAGGGGAGAGGACCCAATAGTAGTGCATCCTAACTTTGTGCTTCTAATTATCTTATGTGGAAATTTCAAATCACTCCCAAATTTTTACAGCAGCTTACTTGGCAAGTCCCCTGCTTATAACTAAAGGTTTCAAGGCCACATCATCAAATATGATGCCACATCACCATGCTTTTTGTCAAGGTGTCCAAAAAGGCCCCAAAAAAAAGTGAGACCAATACTTGTGCACTCACAACATGTTTTATTGAGCGCTGATGTGGAATCACATCATTGGTTGCTTTTTAGATCAAATAAATACATTTTGTTTAATTATGGGCAGTCATCATCAACACTAACAACTTTAAAGTCACAACTATTAGTCTAATATTGATAAAAATATTGGGCATTTTATAAACAACTACTATCACAACTATTGAAACATACTCAGGTAGTGGGTCCTCTCCCCTATAATCCTTGAACCTCCTTTAGATGCAAGTGCTAGTGTTTATTTTTATGTTGATTTATGTTAATAAAAAAGTTGTGCCATTTACTGCAGTCTATTGTAAATTGTAAATGAATGTTGTTTGCATTTACATCCTCTGATCACCGCCCAGGTTGTCTATAAATAGAGTTCAATAGACTGATTATCACAGCAGCTGCAGAAGATCAGAAGATCAAAGGAGAATAGTTTAGAAGAATAAAAGGCAGGCGATTGAAGAGCAATAGTAAGCACATGTTCGCTGATTCCAGTCATATAATATTTAGCAATCGAACTTTTTTATTAAATTTAAGAGAATGTGTCTGATCAAAATAAATTATATGTCTCAAATCCAGTCTTTTATGTTGTTTCTCAACTTCTAGAAACTATTGACAATTTTGTTGATTGTATCTTCCGAACCATATATTGTCTACATTCATCTTTAAAACATACGGCACATGTGATGACTTGAATTCTGTGCGTTTGGGTTACATTCAATTTTGGGTTTATGTATATTATGACTATATTTTGTACTTCCATATTACCACTTTGACTTTTGGTTGTAATACGGTATTCTATGTTTGGGTATACAAATTATGTAGATCGCAGAATAGCTCATTAAGTTGTATAGAGACTAGATATAGCTGGAATGTAAACAATGTATCTTGACAAATGAGTACCAGAATAGTTGAATGCACTAATCTTATGTCACTTTGTTGGATTATTTGTGGAATTAAATTTTCTCGGAAATCTACCATTTTACAAATATAAATATATTTATATTGGAGTTCATATTTTCAACAATATATTTCCATTGAAGGTTCTTGTTTCCAAGATCACAATTTCCTTCTGGGAATCATTATCATTTTCAGACAGCTAAGATGAGCATTCAACATTCAAGTTCTTTAGAAGTCCTCCATGACCAATTGCCACTTTAAATCCCTTTTGAAAGGAGACAGTAAGGGCAAATTGATTTGGGAATCACTAAAATATTGAAATTAGTTGGGTAGAGTTTTCAGCTATACTTCAGAGTCCCATTCCCCAAGGAAAGTCACTATCAATGTATATTCGATACAAAAAAATTGATTCAAGGAAGATGGAAAAGGGAAAGAATTTCGTATATACCTTTCTGGCAAAGATAGGACTTGGGCAATCAATTTATCTTTTGTAAGCTGGTGATCACCCATTCCCAAGACCATTCCATATTATTTTATTTTTGTTCCCTTTCTTTGCTACTATTTTTAGATATGATCATATATGCAGCTACTGGGTATAACCTGCAATCCACTTTCAATTTTACAATATTAAGATACTGAGCTTGCTTCATATATTATTAAAATATACTTAGATATTACTGGAATGAACACTAGAAGGGGAATAGTAATAGCAAAATTGAAAATAGGTCAATTTTCCATAGCTGGGATAAGTGATAGTTGAAAGAGGCATCTGAGAGGAAACCTGTAAATTACAGAAGCTACTAAGTTGCAAGGTAAATACCGCAAGTTGAAGCAGGGTCAAAAGAAATATTGTAGCCTATTATCATATATGAAATATCCATAGATAAAACCACAGAACCCAATGCCTTCATTTAACAGATAACAACAGAATTGTTTTAGAATGAAATAAAACACAACAGAAATTTATCCGGTCAAGTACATAAAAGCCTCACTGAAACCATGGCAAGTGACTTACCTCAAGATTCTACACAAATTGTGTTCTGCTGTCAATGATGCCGATGATAAGGTTTTTAATTGTATTTACACCTTTTGACAACTGTTTGAATGCAGATTGACATTTTTTTAAAATTGCCTTTCCTTCTACATGTTGCTGCATGGACTATCCTGCGCTATCAACATAGGTTCTGGAGCCAAACATTTATCGCCACCAACAACGTGGATACAAAATACAAATGGAAGTTTACATTAAAAAACATGTATGCCCTAACTCATCCTTGCTTACATAAAAGGGCATGTATGATATGATTCCCCAACATGTCCCGGTTGACCATGGCAACTGGTATATATAAATCTGTGCTGAATTAAAATGGTTATGCTTCCAGTATATTCTAATAAAATAAATATGTTGTTTGTGTCATCATAAACTTTTCATAATTGCTGATTTTCTGTTTGTTTCTAGCAGTGGACTGGTCGCACAATTAGATTTCTCGTTTTTTGCTGCTTCGTATAAATGCAACAGATCACAATCGATCATGCTTGTAGAGAAGAAAGAGTTGCATAAAAATAGGATATTTTGGTGCAAAGCTTTTGATACCTTTTGATTATATTTGAAAATTGATTACTTGGTTTTCACTTATCTTTCATAGTAGCTTTTTATTGATTTGTGTCACCTATTTAATTTGTGAACCTTTGTAATACTAATTAGTGTTAAATGACAGATACTAACAAATACACCGAATAAGTTAATGATATCTCAAAGGTAGATGTTTCCTGGGACTCAAGGAGTGCACCCTAAAAGAGACAAGAAGGATTCCCTATAATGTAAGAAAGACCAGGTAGTTACAGTGATATGCATGCTAACTATGTATTAAAAGTGGACCCTAAAATAGATGTCTTTTATACAAATATAGCAATTATAAATTAGATCACCAAATTAAAAACTTATATGACAATGAAAGTGAAGTTGAAAACTAATGCCTTGACGTTACATTCATCTCCAATGCTAATCAAGCTGTAAAAACGTAGGTATTCAAGAGTTAATGGCAAAGACAGTATCTCTTTGCATGTTGAACTGCCAAGCCAAAATTTTAACTTGTTCTTTCTCCCCCTTTGCACCTAGTCATTAAGGACAGGGATCTGCTCTGTTTCATTTTGAATTAAACTTCCTTTGCATTCTTTGCACAGGCTACAAGTATTTTTGTTATTAAAGAGTACTTTACAATGAACAACCAAGAAAAGGGCAGATTACATTTTTACAGTCCTATCTAGAGAATTATTATAATATACTAAGCGATGGAAAAGACTACAGAAATTTATCTTACCAAGTTCCTTATTTGTGAAGTTCAATATGTGTGCATAAACTTTACTGGTGTGCAATCATCAAATGAGATATATTTAGTTTTAGGTTAGATCATTCACGTGTGCAAGGATAATGACTCCATGCAATACAACTCATATATGTGGTTATATACATTCTTTTATCCATAAAGATGCATAACCTGGTGTGCAATCGTCAAATGAGATATATTTAATTTTAGGTTAGATCATTCATGTGTGCAAGGGTAATGACTCCATGCAATCTGAAATACAACTCATGTGGTGACATACATTCTTTTACTCGTAAAGATGCATAACTGTGGGATCGATGAATCACAGAAAATATAATTTATTTTTCCATTTTACGATCTGTTGTATTAGAATGACAGCCATATTAGCAGGAAAAGTTCGCTTATAGGGGCTTGAACTGGGTCATCCTTATGATAAGTGCCTCATTTTACTCTAGACCACAGCCTAATGGACATGATTACATATGTGTTACAATATAGAATCACTTACATTCTAATGCTATCGAGCAGGCAGGTTACTTCATATTTGCCTCCTACCCTTTTTTTTGGAAAAATGGCTGTGTTGCATTCTGTTTTTTAGGTTCAAATAAAATAAAAACTAATGCTTAATCTTTACAGCTATGTCTAGAGTTAAATCAATAAAGGATCATCGGATAGAACCACCATTCTCCTTGATCAATATTCAAGAATGAAAATTAATCTTTAAACAATTATCAGGAAAATGACGAGTCTTGGCTACATCTACTCTCATTATAATAAGTTCAGTTACACAATTTCCAATGCAACCTTCTATACATTAACTTTCAATCTATATTTTTTTGTTACCATCTTCATAGTATATGCTTTACAAAATAATTCTAACTTAAATTACTTAATACATTCACAATTTTATGGTGTACAAGTGCAAGCTTGACATTCGTACACTACGACATCAAGCGATTTTTCCATGTTACCAATATTATATTTTCTCACCTATAATTCCTTTGCTTAACACAAACTTTCTGCTTTCTACACTATGTACCTTTAACATAAGACCAACCATGCATTTATGATATAAGTCCACTAACTTCTTGTTTCAATGTGTAGAAACAAAAGAAATGAAAAAGCATTAAACTCTTTCCAGGTTCATTTTGTACAAGCAAAGGGAATCATAGACTACAAATTCTTCAAAATTGAAATCTTTATGAATCTTTCCTTCAATTAACTATAAACAAATACGTAATACAAACATTTTTCAATTGTTGTAGAAAATATTGTATGTATTTCAAAGCTGTATTACAACATTATATAGACAGTAAAAAATCTCCTTAGCAAGTTAACTTACATATAGATTTCTATCGGTGTAATCCTTGAACCTCCTCCCGGTACAATTGCTAGTATATTTCTACCACTTTTCTACGGTACAACTTAATATTCTTCTCTCCAAAAAATATCTTTAAAAAAAGCCACAAACAAACAAATTAGTCTCTTATAAATCTGCATTCCTCTGTTCACTCTGCAGGAGCTAATTGTGCCTTGTTTTCCTTCCAAGAACGCTAGTGAACGTTATTTTCAAGCATAAATTCTACTTGCTGCCATTCATATTTGAGTTAAAGCAGAGTCCTGTCTACTAACTTGTGAATATGAAGCTCAGCATTTTTCAAATTGCAAAACAGAAGAAAGTAAGTAGTCTCTAAAGAATCCTGCTTTTTAGCTGATGTATACAAGATGCAGATTTTCAATTGCAAGAGTCTGAGCGTTAGACCTGCTGCACTGCTGAAATTCTTAACCCCACCCATTCAGGAAATTTGTAAATTGGATCTGAAATTGCCCTAGGATCAGCAAAACCCCATCTTTTACCAGTTTTATGACACCTTTGCAAGAAGTGCTAGGCTGCTTAAAAAATGTGAAAATGCTAGCACTTTTAACCTGCCCCTCAGTTATAGGTATGCTATTATCAAACTTAAAAGGAGATTACTAACTTCCTGATGTTAATTCCTGCCCACATATTGCTTGGTGCCAGAGGACTTTTGGCAGATCTGAAAAAAAAATACCCATCGGAGGCTTCAGATACAAGAAGGGGACTGAATGAGTCCATCTTCAAACACACTTCCATGCTTACAAATAATCCTTGCCAAAATACCATGATTCTTCAACAAATGGGTTTTAGATGATTTGTTTGACTGCACTGAAATTGTTGGAGATTCCACAAGCTGTAGTCATCAAAATGGTTCTGGAAAATCTCAATATTTCATGGGTTTGGTGAAAGTCATTTAGGATTTGAAGGAGCTTTTGTTCAATAGTGAGGTGTCTACCGTGGGGTTGCAGTATATGCGAGGTGGTGGTAAAACGACATTGGCCTTGGCTCTCTGCAATGATTCTCATTTAAAGGTGAAACAGGCTTCCCCTTATTTTACGTCACGTTTCCTTGTTTTAATCTTTTATTTGAAAGGTACCCTGTGTGAAATTTCTGGGGCCTCTACCTTGAATGCCAACATATGACAAGATTTTGGGCATTTTTTCTTTACCCTTTGTCTGTGGAGAAGAGAAGACTACTTAACTTTTAAAATCCTTTCAAGCCAAACAGTATCTAAATTTTAAGGATGATAGTTCTCTAGACCTTCCACTGTTGCGCTCTTTGTGCCATAATTGAATACCATGAGAAATTTCAGTTTCTTCATGGATTTCAAAAAAATACCAGAGCCTCTGCTTCCAGAAATCTTATCGTTTACCACTGATTGTCCTCCATAGAGCCTGCATGTACAAATCAGAAAATATTAAGTTAGAGAATTCTTCAATGGCGACAAATCCTACTTGTTTGGGTTAAGTTCTCGTCCTATTCAGGAAGCTGCAAAAATCTATGCTTCATATTATATGAATAATTGCATGTGTTCGAGTAGGATTTTTATCATTTAAAAATTGTTCTAACAGCTACTAGAAATTAATGAAGGCATCATTAGGGATTGGGGTTGGGGCAAGCATGATTTTCTCCTCCCACAAAATTGATTCTTACTACTAAACAAATTAATTGCTTTATTATTTTGTTTCTTCTTTTAATATGATTGAGACTTTAGAATGTGACACATTCTACCCACCCATTTTTTAAATATAATATTATTCTGCCATTGACATTTGAATTGAAGAAGGTTCCTGTCTAATAACTTGTGAATATGCAGCTCAGCATGTTTCAAACCGCAAAACAGAAGAAAGTAAATAGATTGTAAGAATCCTGCTTTTCATCATTTTTGGTGATATATACAAGATACAGATTTTCAATTGCAAGTGTCCGAGCGTTAGAGCTGGTGCCTGCTGAAGTTTTTAACCCCAGCCATTTAGGAAATTTATAATTATATATCGGATCTGAAATTGCCCAAGGATCAGCAAAATCCCATCTTTCACCAGTTTGACAAGACCCTTGTAAGAGGTGCTAAGCTGGTTAAAAAATGCCAAAATACTAGCATTTTTAACCTGCCTCTCAATTATAGGTATGTATGCAGATTCTTAAAAGGAGATTAATGACTTCCTGGGGTCAATTCCTGCTCAGATATTACTTGATGCCAGAGGGCTTTTAGCAGATCTTAAAAATCTTTACCAACCGGAGACTGTAGATTGATGCAGACAGTTCTCTACATCTCATCTGCAACTTGTAAAACTCACTTCAGATAAGACAAACGCAGCAGACTGAAAATAATAATGCAAAAGAACATACAACTCTCAATAATATCCTTTAAAAAACAGAGCAGTTATACAAGATCTGACTTATAATATGACAGAATAATTTTAACTTTTATATATCCGAACTCTCCATCTAGCAAACATGCTTTTCTGAAAATACAGTGGAAGAGCTCCCTGTAGGCTGCGACAAATATGCAGCGAGGGCCTGTTATTTCCCAGAAAAAAGGTTCGTAGCTTTCAACCAAAAACTCTATCTTTTCCCCTCTAATCTCCAAAAACCAAAAACTAACTATAAACTCAAAAACA